>VXBB01003619.1:743317-834983 GCA_013399915.1 Illadopsis cleaveri | reverse complement strand
TTTTTTAAACCAGGGTTTGTTGTCAGAGATCCTGCGTAAAGAAGAGGACCCTAGGACAGCTTCCCAGTCCCTGCTGGTAAACTTACGGGCAATGCAGAATTTCCTCAACTTGCCTGACTCAGAGCGGGATCGTATCTATCAGGATGAGAGAGAGAGAAGTATGAATCCAAACGTGAGCATGGTGTCTTCAGCTGCCAGCAGCCCAAGCTCCTCCAGAACACCCCAGGTAAGATGCAATCCCTTGCTACCCATTCGTTGTCCAGATAATTCCAGTAAAGGAGTTTCTTTCCACCCTTCCCCTGTCTGTTGCTCCCCTTGCCCAGATGAGTTGTGGAAAATCTTTTTTAAGGTTTTAGAGTGGCTGTTAAGAGACATTTAGTAGATGTCAGCAAGAGACTGTGATGATGATTCTGTCTTTAATCAATGCCATAAGTGCAAAAGAGTATGTAACATTAGTGCCTGAAAGAGTGCACGTGGGCATAACATACAGGCTGTTGATATATGTCCATTACATGGCTATTATAGAATATATTATGGAAAGACAGTGCATGTAGCTTTTTACCTGTGTCCATTTCCTTCTTCAGAACACAGGAAATTTCTGGGCTTCTGGTTCATATATGTTGCCATTAAAAGTGTCTAGTTAGCAGAGGTTGACAGTGCATTAGATAGATGTTAGAAAATACTGTGCTCCATATCCTGTATAGGAAATCACAGTCCTTGAGTTAGAGGTTTTCAGTAGTAAATGTTTGAGGTACAGAGAATGGAGATGGACAGCATACTGGAAAGGAAGATAATGCTTAGAGCTCCCAAGCAGCTGTTATCTCATTGACTTAACTGTATGTGTTCATTAACATGCTGTTGCCACCCAGTCTTCCCTGGCTGCGTTATTCCTTTGCACTAAGAAAGAGCATCCACAAACTACACTGTAATAGTCATCCCTCCTTGTACCAGGCTGATGCAGTCCCACATATGTACTCTGCAAAGTGAGGGTGCTTACACAGGGCTGCTGGTGAACTCCTGTCCTGATATTTGCCTGACTTGAGTCTGAACTTTCTAACAGTACAGACACAATGTGTCAGTTCTGACACTTTACTGATCTTTAGTAAATGGGCCCATGTAACTCTTCTAATAATATCAATGATCACTTCTCATTGAATTCTGTAGTCACAGCTGCCAAAAGTAAGTAAGCAAGCACTGCTGGGGGGAGTTAAGTTTTACATTCAAACTGACCATCCTTAGGGAAGGTGTGTTGATTTTGTAGAAACTGTTGAGATTGTTCAGTTTAACCCAGACGTGTAGGTGCAGTTAACTGAACAGATGATGTAAAGAACTGTTTTCACTGAAAGCAAGCTTATCCTGCCAACCCAGATTTGACACTGAATTGTCGTTACATGGGAAACTCTTTGTATGCTCCTTATCTTTTTTAGTTACCTTCAAGCGAAAATAAAAATATATAGGGATTTTAATAGTGGGTACACCATTTTACTGTTTAAACAGTGTAGCCACTTTCTGCATTATTATTGATTCATTAAAGAATTAGCTTACTCCTGATTATATTTGTTGCAGTAGGTTTTGTCCTAGAATCAAGCACTGAAAGGAAATTCAGAGTTTAGATGCAATGTGGTGAGAATAAAAACTGGATTTCCTGCCCCATTTCATTCCTGTGTTGAAATATGCCATTTTCCCATGTTCTGGTCACAGCTAGAACATAATTTAAAATAATGAAATTTTTGCCTGCCTTTGTAAGAACTAAATGTGGCTAGAAAACCGTACTTTAGAAGTATAAACCAGCACATACTTGCCTTATTTCAGCCTGAAGAATCCAATAGAATATTGTGAGGTTTTTGATCAGCAAAAGCATCATACAAAGGTTTGTGTACGCAATGCTCACCTTGCACCCGCTGTGTAACATTTCCCCAGCCCTCAGAGGGCCAGCACCAGTCAGCACAGGTGCTGTTTTGACAACTTGGACACCTCTGCAAATGAGGCTCTTCCCGGCTCCTGGGCAGGCAGCACGGCTACCGCGCTTCCCCATATGCTGGTATTAGTTCTGACGAGACAAATGCCGTCCTCGCAGGAGCGTCGCGATTCCAGCAGCCTCAGCTCCCCAGGCAGCTCTCTGACCTCCCCTGCAGCGAGGTGCTTTGGGGCAGCAGTGGTAGGAGCTGTACCAGCCTTGCAGGAACTGTGTCAGTGTGCCAGAGAAGGTGATGGAATGGCAATTGGAAACATGGTTTCCATAGATACCGATATCTGCAGCAATGCTTTTGGGATTGATTGTGCTGGGTAGAAGAGGGATGGCAGATACCTGTGGAAATGCTCGTGCTGGGGCTGTCATGCAGGCAGGTGTAGGGACATGCAGACTAACCCAGCTCAGCTCTCTGCCTGAGCCAGCCCCAAGCCGCCCTTTTGTGATATCCCTGCCTCAGGACCTGCCTCATGGTGAGAATGAGAGATTGATCCAGAAAATGGGATACAGTTGCTGTGGGGAAGATGCTCTGAGCTGTTGGGAGTTGTGCACACAGAACCCCAGCAGTAAGGGGCTGGGTGCAGTGCTCTGGCACTGTGGTTGCAAACACTTTTTCTTTTTTTCCCCACTGTTTGCAATAAGATGTTTCAATAGTGGTAAACTCCTTAATATCAAGACCAGCTTTGAATCTAGGCCTTTAACATTAAATACTTTATTTTAGTGACTTTTGCTTGGTATTTGCCCTTCCTGTTATGGTAATTAAATAAATAATGGTGCAGCTTTCAGGGTGTGCAGGACAGGCTTTTTCCTGACATATGGCTGTGGACCTAGAAGGGTAGGAGACCCATGCAGGATGGAGTTATATTTTAAATCATTCTTTTACATGCTAATTTTGTTCTTCTCAGGATCTCGGACATCCATAACAGCCTTTGAGGCCGTGGTGACCTCAGCTGCTGTGCTAGCCAAAGGCTCCAGTGCTTGGGAAGACTTTTTTATACCTGACAAAGCTCCATTAAATCAGTCCTGACAAACTTGGACAGTCCTTTTCCTTTCCATGAACTCTTTGTTGTTTTCTTGTATTTCCCACAATTGCCTTAACTCTCATCTATCTGTAAACATTGAATTTCAGAGTGGGGTGTGCCTGTTGGTCCCTGTGTTGCACTGTACCCAGCTCATGGCCCGTGAATGGCAGTGGTTCAGCCGTGGCCTCCTGGGGCATGGTGGCTGTGCTCTGCCCCAGCTGCTGTCCAGCTGCGTCTGCCTGCACACGGGGCTGGCCTTAGGGAACAGGAAAATCTCACACCCTTTCTGTGTGTGTCCTGCCTGTGATAGGCAGGGAACATGCCCAGAGCAGTGCCTGCTGAGCCTGGAAATGGAGAAGATATAGGTTGGTTAAGGCTTTATCTGGAAGTCATAAGGAAGAGTGATTAGTCTATTGTCTTGATTGGATTTTGGCTCCATTATTAATGTGGCCTCAGTACAGAAGAGATGTCAGGAAGAGGAAGATTTGGAGGACAACAAAACAGAAGAAGTTCAGAAGGTTTAGTTTTGCCTAGTTAACCTTCCTATTAACAAATAAACATTTGGGCATGTCTGCCAAGTTAAAAATTAACATTAGATGTACTCTAGCTGACTTCAACTCTGACACAAAAACAGGATCCACCTGAAAAGGTTCATAACTGGGCCAAATATGAGTGTTACTGGGGTGTATGGGTGGTTTGGGTCTATTGGGAAGTGTGAGCTTTGCAATTTAGGTTGTGTTCTTTCCTGAGACCTTTACGTCTCAAGACAAAAAAGAGATTTTATATCAGTAATCACGTTTCCCCTAAAAAGTGTAAGGGGTGCAGTGATCAGCCCTGGTATCTTTCCACTTTGAGCCCAGGAAGGTAAATGAGATCTGTCTCCAGGGGGCAGCTGGTGCTGGGAGCACTCAGTGCGCATCACACTGCCCTAGCTCCCTCTCCTGCCAGTGCATTCTAGGGACCACCAGTCCAAGGGGCTTTAAAATCTACATCCTGTAGCAGTTTTCTGAACTGTACTGATAGAAGCCTTGCCGGGGTAGTCCAGCCCAGGGAAAGTACTGGCAAGGTCCGTTATTGTCCTTCATTTGTCACAGAAGCTGATGGGAAATCATTCAATTAAAAGGAGTGCAGTGGAATACACAAAATCTCAATATGAGTTTAGGAGAATGAGGACAGCACATCAAAGGCATGCCAAAGCCCAGCTTTATGAAATGATTTTTTTTTTTTTTCATTTCCACTGATTTCCTAGGTGAAATTAGGTGACTGTCTGGCTAGCATAATGATGATAAGGCTGGGAAGCCATACATACTCAAGTGACATACGTATAGTTTTAATAAAGGATGAGGGAGACTTGAGGGAGTGCATTAAATTGAGTAATAATTTATTATTTAGAGACCTCTACCCATTTACTCATTTTTTCTGGGAGAATTGGCTCTTCCTCCAAGGTGTAGGCCACTTTTAGAGAGGGGGGAGAAGGTAGAGCCTGGTGGCTGTGCTGCAGTAGCTGGCTGGCAAAGCCAATGTCAGCGTGTGCCTGCAGCCCAGTGCCCCAGCTACCTATCCTGTTGTTGAGCTGCTCAGTAAACATGCTGGGAGAGGGAGAGGGGGGACTTGACAGGGCCTTGCATGTCCTATAGGAATGCACTGCAATTATTTCCAATCACAATTAACCTGATTAGAATAATGGACAGGAAGTGTCCCTCTGTAGCTAATGCAGTTTGGCATCAGCTGACTGAAATCCTTTGATAATTTCTGCACAGATGGCTGGGCTGAAAGCAGCACTTTTTTAATTATTATTTTCATGGTCTCTTGGTAGGCCAAAACCTCGACACCAACAACAGACCTCCCCATTAAGGCGGACAGCGCCAACGTCAACATCACAGCTGCCATTTATGATGAGATCCAACAGGAGATGAAAAGGGCCAAGGTATCTCAAGCTCTGTTTGCCAAAGTGGCTGCCAATAAAAGTCAGGTGAGTGGTATAGGGGATTTCATTGTTGTGGGGCTTTCTGGGGTTTTGTTTTTAAAGCAAGCTCTGGGGTTGAGACTAGATCCATCCCTTCCTCCCACCAATAAAATTACATCTGTTCCTGCAATAATAATAATAATTTTCATCTCTGGGAAGCCTGTCATGTTTGACTTTTGCCTGCTTAAGTGGTTTCCTTTTCCCTTTTAAAAGAGGCAGAGGAAAGGGTCAGTTCACAGCCAAACTTTTTCTCCCCTTTTGTACAAACATGTCTGTCTTTTCCCACGTGTGGTATGTAACTTACACCTCTGCTAGTAGGACAAGAAACTTTCAAAATGGTGGTATCCTACTCATTCAGCAGTTAATGAAATTGCTTTCTCAAGTGGTTAACTGAGGGAAACAGCGTATTAGGCAGGTGTTTCCTTTTTAGCATGTTGTATGTGCTGCATACGGTATTGCCATGTGAATAATTCACATTGGATCCAATCATTTTTACAAAAAGGCATGAGAAGGCACTGCAGTGAGTTCTGCTGGATTCATTTCCACCTTGGATGTAAAAAATATATGTGGGCAAACCTAGGTCGGGGTGAAATTCTTGAAGAGAATCCATTAATTTAAAAATTTCATCCAACTCTTTAAAAAAATATAATGCATCAGAAGGCATTTTGTGGAAAGGAGGCCAGACACAGTTTTTTTGAAGGGCAGCAAGTGGATTGGAGATTGTTGGAATGAATTGTTTACTTAGTGAAAAGAGCTGCTTCTGATCCTGGATGAAATTATTCAGTTCAGCTAGGAGAGGGCATCAATATGCACACAAAAATGCACAAATGTGCACGTGACAATGAGAGAGTGGGATAGAAGTATCTAGGTGCATGCACTCTGAAAAACACACACTTCTCTCTGTGCAAGGAAACAACATTATAGTCATTAAAGTAGATGTAAAATAAGCAGTTGAAAGGCATATAAAGAAAGCATCAAAGGCTATCAAAGCACATGGGAAGGCCTTGTCCTTGTTACAGGTATTTGTGTCCCGACACATGGAGATCTGATTAATTTTTCCTTCTTCGTGGAATCATTAATTTTCTTTGCCTTTTTCTTTCTCTTGTCAAGGTACTGGGGTTACAGTCCCTCTACCCCCCAAAACCAAATCCCAGACTCAGTATGAAATACATAAAAGGAAAATACCATGGAACCCTCTTAAACTGTTAAATGCATAAAAATCTCATGTACCACATGGCAAAATATAATGAGAACTGGAGCTGTTAAACGAATAAAGCTGTTAAAAGCATAATGCCACTTGGCACAACTACTGTGCATTTAACGGTTTTCCACTGTGTAATAAATGACATATGTGGTAAACGTGCAGTAAATATAAAAACTGCACAATTGATTTTGCAAACGTGCCCCTTATTCTTTACTCCATGCAGATATCAAAGTTCCACCCAGAATCCGGACTGGACAGCTTTTAATAAGGAGTGTTTAACACAGACCGAATGCCAGCCTCTCTGAGGTTTGGCTTAAAATTGCCTGCAAGCTTCCTGTCATTATACCCAGAGGCTTCTTGAAATAGAGAGGGACTGAACCACCCAACAATAATTTGGGTGGCTCACCAGCTTTGGTCTGTGCCAGCTTGAGTGCACTTCTCTGGCAGCATAGCACACCAGCGCCAAAACAAAAATAAGATCTGTAGTCTTGCACGTGGAAAAAAAACAGGGCAGATTTTGAACACCAGATGCAAAAGGTTAAGAACAGGATCCACAAATGTTATTGTTTAAAGCAAAGTTACTGCATATAAAGGTTTTGTTTCTTCAGCAGCAGCGAATAAAGAAGTGTTTCTGAGGCTGATGTTTCTTTTGTTTCGCAGCCTTGCCAAAGCAGTACTGGCTCCCTGGGATGGCCCAGCATTCGCCATGCTGAGATGTCATAGCGCTCTGCTGGAGCATGAAAGTGGTTTATGGGGGCACTGGAAGGCAGGGACACAGGAAGCCACAGCCAAGAACCACAGTGGTATGGGGCCTCCCCCTGCCGCAAAGCCCACCTATGTGCCTGCCCCTGGCCTGGCTTGGTGTGCCTGTGGTGTCCCTCCTCTGCCTGGGGAGCTCTGTGGTCCGGAGGAGTGCCAAAAGCAAGGGCACAGCTGCTTGCATGGGGGAGAGCCACAGTGTCATGGTCAGCCTTAGGTCTAGCTTGTCTGAAAACTAGCAGTAGAGTGTTCCCAGTGCTTTGCACAGGCCAGCTGTGCCAGTTTTGGGCATTTCTGGTGAAAATGCTGCTGATTTCAGCAGCTGAGTTACATGGTGGGAAGTGCTCATTGAAAAGTGCCCATGTTTGCAGAAGAGAGGGTTTGAAAGGGGGGAAAAAAGAACTAGTCTGAGGCTTTGCTTGGACTCTCCGCCAAGGTTCGTTCACTTGCTATTCTCCACAGGCCTGGCTTGTGTTGCATTGGCTTCCTCTATTATTCCCTCACCCCGGACTACTGAGAGGCTTCCAGTTTGCTAACAAGGCATGTGTTATGTTGGGCGCTGCTGTTCTGTCAACAGCAATCCACGGTGCTGTGAGATCTTCACAGTTTTAGCAGGCAGTGAATCTCCGACAGGGATGTTTTGACATTTTATATGCAGGGCTGTATGTCATGTACCCGAGAGAATATCCAGAGGCAACAGAGGCTTCGTTTCCTCTTTGGTCTCTGTACAGGAGGAGTGGTACCCACTGAGAGCAGTTATTGGGAGTGGCATCATTTACTGGTGGAGTTAATTGACTTCTAATTTAACAAGTAACCATCTTCATTCTTAAGTCATGGCAGAGTCTCAGCAACTGAAGAGAGGGGCAGTTTCTAGAAACTGAGGTTGCAAGTCACAGAGCGCACACGTCAACATAAAGGCAAGTTTCAGGGCCACATGGAGGTACCAAGGTAGTGTGGTGAGAATTCTCTAAGGGAATCCACCTTGAAAAAGACTTCAACCATTCATTTTAGACATTGACTTATTCATCACTTACTTGCCTTAATATGCATTTTATTCCTTGCAATTCATATCTAGATATTTTTAGCCTTTGTGAAGTGCTGTACATCCTTTTGTATTTTTGAAGACAGGAGGAGTTGAGAGCTCAGTGCCCTCACAAGATAGGCTGCAAAGCTGCCCCCTCCTATTTTAGTTGCCAGCTGTTCGGGATGTACCCCATGGACAGCAGGATTGTCTGGGGATGCTGCCTGCTAGTGCCCTTTTAGTAACTAAACCTGGGACCTGTATTAGCACATTGGGAATGTTTCTGAGTATGGCTGGAGCACCAGGGTTTGGTTTCCGGTCTACAGCTTGGGCTCCCCTGGTTATATTTAATTCACAAGAAGACAGATTTCTGGTATGCTGTTTCAGAGAGGTATGGGTGGCCTGTGTGTGTGCAGAACTGGGCAGTGGGACAGGCAGAGACTTTGGCCTTGGGTTACTGCAAGTTTGGATTATTGGTTTTACAACTGGCTTCTACATTCAGTTCTGCAACTGCTCTACAGTACAACTTCAGGAAAACCATTTCCCCCATGACTGTGTGCCTCTAATGCTGTGCAGCAGCATCACCCCTTTGACCTCTGGTAGTGAGAGTCCTGTCAGAGGCTGTGCTGTGCTCAGCAGACACCTTTTTTCTTAGTCTTTGCAAAAAGGGTTTAGGAATGTAGTTCTGTTCATAATAAAAGTGATGATCAAAATAAATAGTGGGCATAGCTGGATGGAGCCCTTGTTGACAGTCTGAGGGAGGGCAGAGTTTGTATGAACATGGAGATCAAACTTCCCACAGTTCTCCCAGGGCAAGAGACTCTTCTTAATCAGCCTGGGGTGGCATGGGGAAGCACATTGCTGGGGATCAGCCCTGGGAAGGGCAAATGGAACCTTCACCAGTCCAGTGAAAATGAAAAGTACAGCCTTGAAATTGAAATTATTGTCAAGAGACTGGAGTTTATTCCAGTTGCACCACAGTAAAGCAATAGAGACCCCTTGGAGCAACAGCTGAAAAAGTACTAAGCTACCAAAGTTCAGTCTCTGGGTTGTATTTTTATCCTGTTGAAAAGAAAGCAAACAAACAGTAAACTTGAGGGTTTGAGTTTGGGGGCAGAAAAGCCCTTCATTCAGATTAAAAAAAATCAACCCAGACCTATGGATGGAAGTCACTATGACAATTCCTTGCCTTTCTTCTTTCCTTTTTCATGTCAAGATCCCTGGCCAAGGAGGGTGTTAGCCCACAGTAAGATCCCACCTGGGGCACTGCATCCAGCTCTGGGGTCCCCAGCCCAGGAAGGACTTTGACTTGTTGGGGCAAGTCCAGAGGGGGCCACAAAAATGATCAAATGGCTGAAGCACCTCTCCTGTGAAGTCAGGCAGAGAGAGTTGGGGCTGTTAAGCCTGGACAGGAGAAGGGTCCAGGGAACCTTCAATGCAGCCTTTCAAGGGTGGGTTTATGGGGACTTAAATGAGGCTTATTTAGCAGGACCTGTTGTGGCAGGGTAGGGGGTAATGGTTTCAAACTAAAATAGGGTATATTCAGACTATATATATAAGGAAGAAACTTTTTACAATGAGGGTGGTGAAACACTGAAACAGGCTGCCCACAGAAGTGGCAGATACCTCCCCATCCCTTGAAAAATTCAGGTTACTCAGAGTCCAACCTGATCTATTGAAGATGTCCCGGCTCATTGCATGGGGGTTGGGCTAGAGACCTTTAAAGGCCCCTTCCAGCCTAAGCTGTTCTGTGATTCTATGACAGCATCTGCAGCAGTGCACTGGCCTCTCTCAGCAGCTGAATGAGTAAGGGACAGTTGTGGACCTGGGGCTTTGCTCACAAAGTCCTTGGCAGACCCAGGAGCTGATGGTGAGCTGCTTGCCCTAACCACAAGCGCACACTTCCTCTGTAGTGTGGGGAGAAGCTAGTTTGAATTTGGAATACTGGAAATATCCTCAGTGCACAGCATCCTTCCCTCTGAGGCCAAGAGATGTAAGCAGACTTGGTGCTCCCATCAATCTAAGGGTACTTCAGGGCTCATGTATCTCATTTTTTTTAATATAATTTCATGCTTTATGAGGCTAGTGAGAAACTGGCCCTCATGAAAGTGCTTTGCATTTTCTAGGGAAAAAAAGTACCAAGCATTTCAGAAAATCCAGGCTGTTGAGCAATTAACCTTGAACTGTATCAAAATTCTCTGAGTAAAGCTGCTCAGGTTCAGTCCCCCTCCCCCGGCCCTCATCAAGAATTCATTGAAGCCATGACAGAACTCTCCATTACAGTTAGTCTTTTATCCATTTCAGCTTTCTTGATTAGGTTATCTTGAATCATTAGGGAGTTTATTTATTTTAATAGACACTTATTGGATTCATGGTAGGAGAGTTTGACGACTAAGGAACAAGAGCTGAATATTATCTAGCTCATTTTGCACTGCAGTGTCCCAAACTAAGCAGAGAGAAGAGATGCTGAGGAAGTTTGTCCAGAGGACTCCTGTGATCCCACGTGGGAAGGGAGCCTTCTCTGAGGAGTGCATTTTTTTACTAATCTTTCAAGACTTGCGTCAATCATGCTGCTTTTTTTTCTTTTTGTCACATATGTTGA
This sequence comes from Illadopsis cleaveri, assembly GCA_013399915.1. Taxonomy (NCBI): domain Eukaryota; kingdom Metazoa; phylum Chordata; class Aves; order Passeriformes; family Timaliidae; genus Illadopsis; species Illadopsis cleaveri. Next base: position 824,440 of record VXBB01003619.1, on the reverse strand, counting down.
CATTTTCTGCACTGATGATGTGGGTGAGGAAACGGCCTTTTACATTTATTTTGAGATTTATTCCTGAATCACTCTTACTAAAAACTCTTCATTTGCCTACTCATGCTTTCACTGGAGACCTTAGAAAATGTCAGTGCAGAAAACTGGCTGTATTGTTGTTATTATCATTGTTGTTATTGTTATTAATTTTAATGTAAGTGCAGGGAAACACAAGGTCAGTTAAGCTGCAGGTTTATCCATGCTCAAAACAGAACAGCTGCCTGTGACTAAGTCACCGTGGACACCCAACTGCCACCTCCTGCAGTGGCTTTTGGCAAAGTGTAAACATAGGCCTGTACCCCAGCATGACTGTGAGCCTGAACTCTTCCCATGTGCCTTCTTTGTCCTTGGTCAGAAATTTGGTCCTTGGCAGACTGCAGGGCAGCAGATCTGCAGGAAGCAGTTTTTGGGGTCAGTGTGTTTGTGCACACTTTCACTGTGTGCTGGAAAAACTGACTTTACTGTAGTCTGGTGTGTCTGGCTGCCCTGCTCCAGGGTAAGCCCAGCAAAAGTGAAAGGGTCAAGCTGCTAAACAGGACTCTGGCATAAGTGACAGAGGACGTGGCTCAGGATTGCTGCACCAGCTCGCTGTCCTTCAGGGCGTTGGAGGGTGCCAAGCCTCACGCTTTGGTGTTCTAAGCATGCTGTTTCTTTAACAGCATAAAAGTACAATAGGAATGGCTGGCTTTCTGCAGATTTTTGTTGTCGTTTGCTTAGCTATGTGGAAATGTGTTTGATTAGAAGACAGAGAGAGAGGTTAAAAATAGGACATTAATATGATATTATTTTTTTAATCAAACAAGATGTTTAGAAAATGTTTATCTTGTCTCATGAGAACAACAAAAATAGAGGCCAGCACTTCTCTGCAACTCTCTTTAATGAGCTAAATTGGGCTGCATTCTCAATGCCTCTAGAAGTTTTGGGGTGAAATGAAGGAAGTTCTGAGCAGAATTCCTTGTAACCACAAGCACTGGGTGTGCCTGAATGTAGAGCCAAAAGCATCCTTTAATTGAGCTGCTTTTCCTCCTCTTATTTTTAATTCAAGACATTCCCATTTGAGAACCTTAGAAGCTGACATTAAGGGCTGGATTCTGCCACCCATATTGACACTGGTGTGTATCAAACTCTCTGGTATCTCTGGCAGCCAAGGGGGCTGTTTGTGTGGTGGAGCGAGACCTGTGATGTGCAGGGGAGGCAGGCCTAGAACAAGTCATATTACAGGTCTGGAGAGGGGTGTGTTATTTGTTAGGTTTTTTTAGAATATGTTCGCAGAAGTTGTATTTACTTGTAATGCAGTGAGCTCAGATGCTGTCGATGAGTGGGGGAAAAGGTGGTGAGATAGTGTCTCCTTCACTTTTCCTTCTTCATGCCAATAAATGTAGCTATAGATCAAAATTCACTGTGAATGGCTGTAGCTCCAAAATTTTCTGTATGTTAGCATTTCTTAAATTAAGTAATTCTCCTGGAAAGCTCTGTGTAACATACACAGACCCCAAAGAAATAAATAAAAGAAAATAAAAAAATTGTAACCAAAAAATGCCAAGTTGAGATTTTTAACAGTAAAAGGAGATTTTGGTATTAATAATTCATGAGTTCTCATTGAACATGCACGAAGAAACGGTGCTATTCAATAGAGAATACTGTCATCTGTCACTGTTTTATTTGACATTTACACTTTTTTTTTTCTTTTTTTTTTCTTTTTTTTTTTTTTTTTTTTTGCCTGGTACTGCAAAACTTTCTTGGATGGCATGCTAAGATTATTTAAATAAATAATTAAAAAAAGCCGATGCAGACTTTTCATCTGTGTATGAGAAAGGCGGTTTCTTGCAGCCATAAAGAACGTGTGAGTAAGCTGCAGCACGCTGTGTTTTCTCACGTATTAGTCAAAGCTACTGCCTAATAAACAGCCCCATAGATGGATAGAGTGGGTCTTGAATGGGTGCTTGAATAAAGAGAGGGAAGGACAGGAAAAGAGTTGTGAAAGGACAGATTTGATACAGATAAGTGTACACATGCACGCAGTGGGTATGCTTGTGTACGCGTGGGGGTGAGCGAATAATGGCTCTTGCGAAGAAAGCTGACACAAATACATTGCAAAAATAAATATTTATAAATGGTGTTGAGGGAGATCCAGTCCCACACAATGTGAGAGAAGACAGGGCATTTAGCACAATGACAATTCAGTTAGGCGCACCTTGCAATTTCTTGCTAATATTAGGCTCGTGGAAATCTTTCTGCTCTGTAGGTTAGTTATTATTTATAAAAATCACAGAACCAGCTGATACATTCATAAGCTAATTATTGTAGCAGCTGGGTACACATGGTGCAATATGTCTGAGGCTGTGAAGTATCACAGATTTCTTGGGGCCTGCTGTGGTGGGGGTGTGCTGTTGAAGGCTAGATCCCTTAATCTGATCAGCCAAGCAAATACTTTGTGGGGAAACTGGATTAATATCTCTCTAAATACCACGGATGTGCTTCACCTTCAGAACCAGGCTCCTTTAAACGTGCCATTAGCTTATCTCCTTTGGGGAATGGAGAAGTTCTCAGGTGTCCTCAGGATGGCGGGGTTCTTGCCTGGTGCCTCCCTTTGCCAGAAATTAATTTGGTTTGCTCATGTCTGCACACATGGTCACACTGCAGTCTAATCTTTTCCCTAATAGCTCCAAGGTCAGGACCTCGCATGTTGCCAGGCACATTGAGCGCTATCCTTCTTAAAGACTAATGGCAGCGAGTGCCTAGTCCGTAATGAGGCCTGTAGTGTTGCTCTAAGTGATTGTAATGAGCACTGATTATAACGGGACAGATAAATCAAAGTGCGGCAGTCGCCATCGGGCTGCCCGGTCCAGCCCTGGGAAGGGGAGGCGGCCCTGCCGAGCTGTGCCTGGGTTCTGCCAGAGCCAGGGACCTCATCCTCCCGCAGTCCTGCCCAGCAGCGGGCTCCAGCTCCACCAGGTGCAGGGCTTATTCTGTATTTTCTGTTACATGATGGGTCTTCATGCTGCAGCATTTGCCAGGAGATGTTAAACATATCTACTTGAAACATCTTGAAAGAGTTCAGTTGGAGACTTATTCAGATCACTGAAAACAGGGAGCAACAGGAGCTGATTTTTTCTACAGATGGTTTATTTTCCGTTTCAAAAATTATTTCCTCTGTATGGAGAAACCCCTGAGAAAACATTGCAGACCTGCAAGATTTTCTACTCTAAAAGACACAAAGTTTTGGGGGATTTCTGAGCAGTGGAAGGAGGAGAATTGAGGCTAAGGGATGTGGCCAAACCACGTTAAAATGCAGACTTCACCTGGCTGAGGGATTACCTAAATACCAATCAAAACACTTTGAAAATACAACACAGAGGGTTTTTTTTTTCCCCCTAAGTGAATTATTATATATCTTGTTTTCATCCTTGCTCCCCCCACCCCCCAGCCCTCCAAGTTTATTGCAAGAAAAGATCAGGTCTGCACAAATGTGGCCTCTCACTTGTAAAAACAAGGCAGTGTTGTGTTACAGATTAGTTTATAAATCCCTGGTGGCTTCACAGTTCAGTGCCTACAGCTGCTGCAGATGGGCCGGGGTTTTTGTCTCTTCGCTGTGCTGCAGCCGGCAGTTGAAGGAGAAAATGGAATGATCAGGTTATTAACATGTAGGCCGTGAGGAAGAGGCTGCACAATGAGAACAGCTGGTGTTGCTGTCTTGGCTGATGCAGCGGAGATAATCAAATCTTGCCTTTTTTGGGGGGGTGAAGGCAGAAGACACAGTGGAGAGTAAGACAAACAACGGCTTATGATATTATACACGGGGTTTAGAGTGCACGGTAGAAGTTGTCAATGGCTTACAAGTTGTTACACAAAAAAGCAATACCAAAAAGCCCCCCTGTGGGCTGGTAATGAACCCGGCTGTTGAGCTTACTCTGGTCACTGTTCAGAAAAACACAATTTTGGCTACTTTTTGTACCAAACATTTTTAACATTGATCAAGCTATCTTTTAGGTATTGTAAGGTGCCTGTCAAAATGGTGTCAGAATGCTGAGCTGTAGCTTGAAAATGATGGGTTATAAAGCTACTAGGTAAAATATTTTGACAGGAGTCAGTAAGGCGCGTTGACAGCATCCTCGGCATTATCTTCTCATCTTCTGTCATTTGCATTGCGTCTCCTGTGCAGGCACAGGAGGGGAGCCACTGTCCCCAGCCCCAAGTGGGCCAGCTGCTGGCAGGCAGGACAGGGCTGGCTGTGCCCCCATGCCGGGCAGGAGCAGCAGCAGCCGCGATCCCTGGCTCACCTGCTGGGGACTCCGGGTCACGCTCTACATGTGTGGGGCTGTCCTCACCCCAATAGCTCCTGCCCTTGGACTCTCCTTGGCCTTGGGGTTCAGGGTCGTTTCCTCTTTCTGGAGCCTTTTTGCTTTCACTTCAGAGGTCTGAGCCGTTGGTCCCTGTGGAGAGGTCCTACAGCTCCTTACATATGGCAGTAACCTTTAAAAGGCATTTCAAACTAACCTTCAAACAAGACAGCAGAAATAAAATCTGCTCTTACTACGATCTGTAGTTGGGTTTAGAATTACCTCTGCCTGGTATCTGCAGGACCCTGTTTTCTGCTTTGTGCCAGATGCTAGAGAGTTTCCTTTCTGTAAGGCTGCATCTTCTCTTAGATTTTATTATTTAAATATGTAAAATTTTAGTGGGTTTCAGAGCTGGGGGAGTCAGTGCAACATAGTGTCAGCAAATCAGAAGTCTTGATAGTATATTCTACTAGACATTTGGACTGGTGTTGAATTTCTTGTTCTACACCTGCAGGTTGCAGTGAGGGTTATTAGCAAGTCTCAGGAGTTATATCTCCTTTTCTCTTGCTTGGACGAAGAAATGAAAGGGCTCTGAAATGGAAGTGAAGATTGAAGATGCATCTCTGTGTCATCTTTGCTTTTCTGTAGGATAAATATTTATATCTGAGCATTTTGAACATGGTGTGAATATGATGGGGACAAAACACTGGTTTTTGCTGAGCACTGCTGCTTGTTTCACTTTCTCCAACTTGCTCCAATAGAATATATCACGGATTTGTCGAGACCAAAAGGTAGCTTGGGGTGGTGGGGCTTTATGTGTGAGATGAGACCAGCGAAACTTTCAGCACAGAGCTTTAAGTGTAGCTGGCCTTGCGCTCACATCTGGTTCCTCGGTGCTCGGTGAATTGACTGTGCTGACCCTACCATTGCAGGGCTGGCTGTGTGAGCTGCTGCGCTGGAAAGAAAACCCAAGCCCGGAAAACCGCACCCTTTGGGAGAACCTGTGCACCATCCGCCGCTTCCTGAACCTTCCCCAGCACGAGAGGGATGTGATCTATGAGGAAGAGTCCAGACACCACCACAGCGAGCGTATGCAGCACGTGGTCCAGCTCACACCTGAGCCTGTGCAGGTCAGAGCTCCTCCTCAGGGTGTCTGTGGGGGATGAGTGGGGTAGCACAGGGGTTTCAAGAGTGTAATGTGGTGATGGGCTTTTAATGTATTGACTGAAACTTAAAAGTACTTCTGAAATGACCATGGTGAGCATTTTGTGAGGAATGGGCCTTCATTTCACAGCCTCATTGGGATTGTTTTGCTCCTCTGTACATTTCTGACTAGTACGAATTTTTGGTTGGTACACCCTCATTGCACTCTAGTCTCAGGTCTTACTAGAATGAGAAAAAAATAAATACAAATATATGTACAGAAAACAAAGTGAAAATACTACAGACTCTCTTCTTTGCAGTTCCAGCTTCAGTCGGAAGAGAAAATCAGCCTAATGTGTGTTCCTAATAACTATTGAGGCATGTCACAAACTCAAACATCTACAGATGGTCAAGAGAGGCTCAGGCAATACTTCTTCAATCTAAAAAGCTGAGGCAACACCTTCCACAGCAGCCCTTCTTCCCTTCAGCCCTCCAATTCAGCCTCTGGCACTCAGTACCATTCACTTGATGCCAGATTATGTGACTGATGCCTTGAGAGGTGACCTAGAACAGAGGCTAGACAGTGTTCAAGGAATAAAGTAGGTATTTATTTTAAAAGTCTTCAAAGAATACAGCTTGGGCAGTACAAGAGCCTGGCTGAGGCTACACCCAAGATGGATGGCGTGTCATGAGTTTTCACACTTTTGTAAGTTTTGGTCCATTTACGTATTGGGGTGAATTGTCCAGTTACAGCTTCAGGTTATGGAGTCCCATCCTCCCAGTCTGCTCTCCTCAATTCACTGTTGTTTGTACTTTTTGGGTCTGAAGCTGTAAGCATGTCCTTGATTTTTGGGCTGGAAAAGGATTGTTCTGTCTAACTAAACAGTGACGAGAACTTGCTAACACTCTATATGAAGTTCAGAGTTATATACTAATGTAATACAGAATCTGGAAAATGTGAAAGCTAAAACTTAAGGCATCATGACCACTCTGGAGGTAGTTTGTAGTGTGCATTTCTCTGATAATCTTGCCATTCCTCCTCCCACCATCACTCTCCTCATTGTTTGATGGTGGATTGCACTGCTTTGCCACTCTTGCTGTGAACCTTGGCATTCAGCCTCTATTCTTTGTTGCTGCTCTTTTGCTGCTACCACTGCTGCCAGCTATCTAGTCACCTTTTTCTAAAGGCAAGAGGTTTCTCTGTCTTGTTGTCCTGCCCATCTGAAACATGTAGGTCTTACTCAGATTAATTATTACCTAGTTCAGTCCCTTTTGTGTCTTCTGCTAAGTTCTTCCTCCTTGCTTTCCTTTGTGTCTTTGCCTGAAAGAAAAAAAACCTGTTTCCTGGGGTTCAGGTTCTCAGGGCTATAAAGAAGGTGAAGTGCTGTAAGTAATTAATTTAGCAAGTTTTGTCTTCCACGTCCCAAAAAGTTTATGGGATCTTGGAAGCAAGAAGCTACAAACAGGTAAAGAAAGGGCCAAGCTAACATGGGGGAAGACAACTAGGCCTCTGTGAACTTGAACATATTAACCCGCTTCTGATGCCCACAGCAAGTGGCAATATCTTCTAAGGGACAGAAGAAGTTTTCCTGGGATATTGTGAGTGACCTTGATGATTAGCCTACTTTCCAAAGCCTTCTGCACATCATTTTTCTGCATCATGCAGGTTGGCTCTTGTGAGTGACACGTTACACTGTGTTGGAATGCTGTGCATTTGTATTTGTCAGCAAGTTACAAAGACGTGGATTAATTATTTATTACAGTCAAAATATGAAAAATGAAGAAAAATAAATGGAACCAGCTGGCAACTACATACAGCAAAACTCTGGAGACTGGTATGCAGTTGATACAGTAGGCTTGTGTTTTGAGGGTGCTGCATTTTAAAGCTGTGCTTGCCCATCCAAAAACCCCAGTAGGTTTCTGAGTGACATGCTACCAGTGCCATACACAGGAACTCTGCTGTCCACCTGCTCCCTACTGTCAAAAGATACTCAACACCAAGTAATTTTTGCGTAGTTTTCAGTCTCTGGGACTTGAATTGTTTCAAGAAGCAAGGTTTGTTTTTTAGCTTTGCTGCAAGGGTCACTATTAGGTAATTAGCCATGAAGAACCAATGACAGCAGGCAGAGATGTAAAGCTGAGGTTCTCACACTTACAGTCATTGGAGATTTTGTGACACTTTACATAAGGGTAGGGGTCTTGGGCCCTGCTCCTGGCTGAACTCCAGGCCAAGTAATTACATTCTGCCTATCTGAAATTCCCCCTGTAGTGTCAAGTGGTAAAGCAACTCTCATTTCCTTCTCAAAGCAGTGGCGGGTGCAGAATGTCTGCCGCGGTGCCTGGCTGCATTTTAACAGGGGGTGGAAACATCCGAGAGCTGCAGTCACCGACCTACTTTGCTTTGCACGTTTGCTGGTGAGAAGTGTGTTGTAAGTCAAGCCCTTACCTACAGCCTTGATAGCAAAATGACAGTCCTTTGAAGAAGATACAAGCAGCAGTGCTGTGAGTAACAGCAGGTGCAGAACTAAGACGTAGAAGCAGGCAGGATCTTACCTCTGTTCTCTCCCTGTGCCCAGCCCATCTTTCTCTTTGCTCTGATGGCTTAGGTATGTGTACGGTAACTTCTGTCTGATGCTTGAGTCTCCTGCTCCTTCAGCTGAGAGACTGGGAGGGCCTGGAAACAGGCTGTCCCACAGTGCTGCCAGAGTTCCCAGCCACCATGACTTAACCCTGTCCAGGCTGGAGATGTCCCCCTGTCAGACTTGGAAGAGTATCCTAGCTATCATCACAAGAGGCATGACCAGGCAAAAGATGTGGCTATATTGCAGCCTTTTCCTCAGTCTGGCTTCTTGGAAATGGCAAAGATATCATTGTGATGTGTTCTGTGTAGTTGACTTGCTGCTTAGAGGGTTGGGGACACTTCAGTGAGGGAATTACTCCGAGGCTGGGTATGGTTTCTGTCTTCTAAAAGGCAGGGTTTGCTCACTGGGGCAGTTGTGCTGTAGGAGATGAGCTGGACCCAGGCTGGTTCTTCATGTTTAAGGGATTGTTGTTTCCTTTGTGAGAGGTTCTTGTCCTTGCTGGTTTGGTATAACTAGCCTGCACCTCACTGTTTAGCTTTAGGTTCAGGATTTTAAAAACAAACATTTTTATTTTTCTCTCTTCCATTAGATTTTTCCCATCAGCCATATATTAATCAATTTACTCAATTATTTTACTGTTTCTGAGATGAATAATGTCTAGTGGAAGATGAGTGTTTGAAAAATTCCTTCCTGCACACTTGATTTGTTTGTTATTGTGCTGAAGAGTCATAAAATGTGAGCCGTGTGGAGCTCTGTGACATGGCTGTGTTCTCTGGCAGCACTGGGTGTGACCATATGAATGTGCTGGAGTGTGGATTTTCCTTCAAACGCTGGTTATGGAGCATCCATGCTACACCTATATGTTGCTGTGCATGCAGGCTGAGCTTGCCACAGCCTCTCATTCAGTTTTTAAGGAAATTTAGGTGTCCATTAAGAGGCTCTCCCTCTATTCCATGCAATGTGATGTAATAGCAAAGTGCTGCCAAAAAGAAGAGCAGTGAGATTGTTGCTAGCTGGGATACCATAAGGACATGACCTCTGAATTACAGAGTGCCTGAGCCACAGGTTCCTGGGGTGTAGAAGGATATCCTGGAAAGCATTATTACATTTTTTGCTGTGTTCTCATCCTCTTCCACCACCACCAGCAGGAGTGGGATCCTGTCTGGCCCTTTGATCTGGCCTGGCCTGGCCCTTAATGGTGTACAAAATAGTTCCTTTGCAACAGGCAGTCCTTGTGCTTCTGTGTTTTAGCTCCCTGCTCTGCAGAGGTGAGCCTTCCCTGTCTGACTTTTCCATCCCTTGCTAAATCGCACCATTCCCTGGTTGTTTGCTGGCATTGGACCTTTCTGGAGTGTTAATGCTGACAAGTGCCTACAGCTGCTTCCCATTGCCAGCCAGGGATTCTGTGTTTGTTACAGACATGCTGGGACACAGTAAATCTAATTTCTCTCCCTTCTCCCACTATTTGTCTGCTGTGTCCAAGGTGACCACTCCAGAGAGTAACCATCTTGCCTGGCACTTTAATATAGTGCTAATTCATTGTTAATTGCTGGGGCAGAGAAACCTGACTCCATTGGGAAGGCCGTGAATCAGGCTGTTGTCTCTGGAGTGTCCGGGTGGATAAGACAGTTCTCTGGAGTAATGAGCCACCACTGCAGCAAAGTACCTTCTATTCAGAGAACGTGAAAACCTTGCCTCTCGTTTTCTCTAAGTTGATGGGTAGATCTGCTGAAGCTGGTAGGTACATACTTATTTAAGAGCAATCAAATGTTGCTTTCTGATACACTGTTACTTTTGTCACTTTTTAAAAATGACATCCCTCCACCCATTTATTTCTCAGTAGCTTTGATTTAGACAAATCTGGCAATATATAATAGTTCAGATCATAAATCATGGAGGAACATTAGTAAATAAAAAAGACACAGTAAAAAGCTCTAGGAAAGCTCTTCTGTATTGTGTGTTCACTGCAAACATTGTGATCTCTCTTTAAATATGTAGAAAATAACATACCACAGAAGTAAATGAAATACTAATTTTATAATATTGTGAAGGATAGGAGGGAATGAGTATTTTAGAAATGACAATGAAATGCAAAATAGCAGAACATGGGGCCCTTGTAAAAATGGGTCAAGGCAAGTGGCAATGGCAGCCCAATGAAACTAATTTCATATTCTCTTTCTAGAAGTAATAAAGAGGGGGATGAACACCACAGTAGTGCTTCCTAATGAAATATCTGTTTCTAAATAATGTCTTGGAGTTCATGGGTCACATAATGCATAGCACACAGATGGAAAAACCAGTGAGACTTAAAATTTCTTAAAAAATAATATTAATTAATAATACTTAGGCAATCATAGATGATGAGTGAAGAAAAGCTGCATTATTCCATAGGGGAACATGGTATGCTTAATGATCTGTAGGATGATGTGCACAGTGAGGTTTTGCTGTGTTTGTGTGAGTTACACCAGGGGATTTTGCATACTGGAAATTAGAACTGAGTTGTCTGTGAGACTTGGACAAAATTACTTTCCCAAAGTGTGCTAGCTCTCTGAGTCTGGTCTTTACTGTTTTGAGATGAATTTTTTGTGGGTATGCTGTGCCCTGTGATCCATTCTTAATGGCTGCACCATGATAGTTTTGCTTTTTGATCATTTCTCTTCACCCAAAAGGCAGACCATAGATTGATACCCACTGCTTTTTGACTCCCCAGTTCTTTAATCCATGCCTGGCTGTGATGTCTGCTCAGGCAGTGGTGGTCAAGACTGGTGACAACCAGTCAAACTCAGCAAACCCAGATGGAGTTTAAGAGAAACTTGTATTGTTGGTTACTCATTGCACTCAGAATGCGCAGAGCTTTGGTTTGGGAGGGTTGCATTTGGATTATTTTTTTTCTTTGATTTAGAACTACAGAGGGAAATGTGTGTCAGAACAAGGTCTGTGAATTTTGAGAATGGAGAATATCTGTCTTAGTTGTTAGTTACCTAGTGTTTCATTCTTTCTCTTATCAAAATTAGACAACAGTCAATTTCAGTAGCTCCTTTCAGTTTAAACTATTAAAAACCACTGAAAATGTCTCAAACCGTGTAACTTCTATTTCTGTGCAATGTTAAAGCTGAAAGCAATATTTACTGCAAATGCCACTCACACTGCATTTATCTCTATTGTGTGTGTGACTGCTTTTAGGTCAGGATAAAGGAGCTGTCTTTAAAGCATGTGGTACATTCAAAGAAAAAGAAAAATCTCCCACTTCTGACCTGCTTCCTCATGCTTCTCCAGTATCCGTGCCCCATAGCCAGAGATGGTGCATTTTGAAACACCAGCTGTGGCTGCATGCTCTGGTTCTCCATCTTCTTGGTACACACCATTTTTCTGATGGGTCACAGTAGTTCAGGAGCCTTGCACAAGTTTGACAAAGCAACAGAGGCACAAATCAGACAACTCCCTTATATTTGACTCAGAAGTATCCAGTAGATCTTCTTGTGATTGATAGTTACCACAATTGCAGGGAAAGGCGCTGAGCTGTGACTTCTACAGCCAAACCTGCCTACTGTGCCATCTCAGCTGTTTCTGCTTAGTGTGGATATCTAATGTGGGTGAAAATGCTGCTGATTTTTATTAATGTTAGGCCTGTTATTCCTCTTGAATGATAGTGGGAAGTATACTTGCAATTAAAGCCAAACTGCCTCTGTTCTGAAATTAGTTTAGGTTTAGTACTGTTCCATTTAACCCTAGAAATGGGAGATCAAGTAAACTGCAGAGTTTCAAGTTTTTCTGTGGTGGCAAGTTTAGTCTTGTCAGAATAGTACATCCTTTTCACGCTTGTACAGAACCTGAAACCATGAGGCCACTTCAGTGACACCTGTGTCCGGACAGCTTTCCGGGTCCAGTTTGGTCCAGGATCAACTGAGAACAGGGCAGAAATGAAGTGGGAGTTTTGAAGTGAAGGAGCCCTGAGAATATGACTAGTGCTCTTCTTCGGCAGCATCTTACAATAAAGATGACTCTGAGGGTAGATTTTCTGTGGGGCTGCCCCAGAGCAGCTCTGCCTGGGCTGCCCTGGTTCCCGTGGCAAAATGCTCCAGGCAGAAACTTCCCTTAAAATCTGAATGTACAGATTTAGCGCCGCTGAGACTTGGCAGTAGGCAGCAGGGTGGTGGTTTGTGTTGGTGTGGCTCTGACAGGTTGTCGTTTTAGCAAATGACATCACTGTAGCTCTGGCCCCTGTTGTCTCACCCTTTTGCCTTTCACACACAATTTGACTAGATTTAGCCCTCATTTCTTACAGTCATGGCCCCGTTGTAAATGCTAAACTGCTAGTGTTGTAAGGAGCCATAGTAGGTTGAGGATGAGCAAACATATAGAGTAAGATCACTAAATAAAGCTCTTTAAATTCACATAACCTTTGAAGCTTGCCAGCAGCAGGCAAACCTTGAAGGCTGAAAAGCCACTAGATGAGCCTCTGTTCAATTTACAGTTGAAAATTTTTGCAGTTAAAAATATTGCTCTTTTAAATTTAATTTTAATGCTCCCTAATTACTCTATGTCCCCCACACTTGTTCGTAAATTATAGTATCAGGCTTCAGAGATGTGTAAATGTTTATAGGCTATTGGCTGTATGCAACATTTTATTCTCACACTCTCTACAGAAATCTTGGGATAAAGTTAGAGCCCTGGATCATTGCAGCTGGTCTTTTTCTGCAGATAGGCAATTAGAAAAATTACATGAGGAGGGAAACCATTGAGAATAGTGCTACCAGAGCACTTTGCACTGCTTGACCCTCAAAGAGCAAGGAGCTGCTCTTTCTTCCGTGTTGCACAGCATCCTCCAGGGAAATGGTGCAGCTTCTGGGCAGTGCTGGGAGTTAGGCTGTGACAGAGCAGGACATAGATGGCCAGTCTACTTCCCCAGGGCCAGTCTTTTTTTGGAAGTTCTTTGCTGCGGGTTTTTTTTTTTCCCTTTTGTTTTTTTGTCCCCTGAATGGTTGAAAATACCCAGAGACTGCAATGTGTGCAGAGATATGGAGGTTTTTTTTCAAGGTCAGTATATTGTGTATGTTGTTCCATGTTTGTATGGAGTTTTACAGGAATTGCAGATTGAAAGAAGTGTTTTTGTGTGCATGCACTATTCTCACGCATCGAGTATCCAGAAGTACAGTAGCACATATTTTTTCTCACAGTCATCTATGCCTACAGTGTTTCAAAGAATATTCCAAAATATCTTGGCACAGACAAAGCGAAGCTGTTTGCAAGATCTCTAGCTGTGGAACAACAAAGGCTACATTCTCAACACACATCACACATGATTTTAATAAAAGTCTTAAACAAAAATCAGATAATGTATTTAGAAAATTAAACTTCACCATTTATGATGCTACTCACATTGTGAAAGGAAGTTGGTATCCCCTTGTGCCTCTTTTCCAATGACTTCCCTTCCAGTTCTACTCACTTCTTCATGTTGCAAATGAGAAGATGAAAATCTTAACTACAAATAAATACATTTGAAAACCAGTAATTTGGGACTGACTCCCATTGTGGTACCTAACTTAAAAAGGATTTGGTGTTCAGAAACAAAGGAATACAAGCACGTATAAGGTGCCTCTGGTGGAACATTTGGAAGTTTGAATCATCTAAAATCATTATGAACCTTTTACCATTACATATGGCAAAAAGGATGTGGTAAATCACAGAACCCATCCTGGATATTACAGACCCAACCATCTCATTAAATTTGTGTTAAAAAACATTCCTCTATTTCCAGTTGGGGCTAAATTTGGTTTTACACTATTGTGCCATTATAGTCCAAAATAATGTTGACACCCTTGAATTTTCTAGTTGCCTTTTCCTCAGATTTATGGCTTGAAGCGGTACATTTTGCACTTACTAGGCCATGCCCATTTGATGTGCCACACTTGAATCCAAGGCATGTGGGCAGAGAGAGTTGAGAAGAGCCCCTTCCTTCCTGCTATAAGTCTTATCATGTGGATGTTGAGGAAGGTGAGCACATTGTTCACAAAGTCCTAATGCAGAGCCATAATTGTTCTGGGTTTTTGTGAGTGATATGTGGCTAAGTCTCACTGGTATTCTCAATCTTGCTTGCAAAAGCTTTGCAGCCAGGATTTCTTTGACTGGGGTTTTGGTAGTTCTTAGAGTTGAACCATGCAGGGTATCACAGAAGTCCCTTGTACCCACAAGAGCTGTCTCCTCTTTCAGTGCTGTGTTGAGGGAAGCTGTGGTAACAACTGCAAATCCATCCAGTTGTAGCAGAAGGAAAGAGACACACTAAATTTTCAGGACTCAACAAGCCCCATAAAAAGATCCATCTGGACAGCACTTTACTAGTTAAGTGCTAAGTTATTATTATTATTTATTATTTATTTCCTCTCCTATTTTTCCTCTTACCGAACAAGGAGGAAATAACTTTGTTCTTTCATTTGAGACGTGAAATAAATGTATTCCCTGCAGCACTTGAAATTTTAATAATCCATAATAAATAAAATCATATCTAATAACATAACTGCTTTCAATTGGCAACACGATCTCCTAGATGCATTGCAATGGCAGAAACATAAATAGTTGCAGCCTCTGAAAGCCTACTTCCTATTTGCTAAATATACTTGGCTTGCTTTAAATTCCTTTGTGTGCAGTCATTAATACAATCCTCTTTGACAGCATTTAATTAAAGTGCTTTTCTCTATTAAATTCATTAAAACTTTTTTTTTATATACAACTGTTTCCCAGACACTGAATGTTAAGGACCTGTAGGCCTGTCTTTAAATAACTTCTCTCTCCTTGTTGTAAATTGTTAATTAAATTTAACTTAGACTGTTTAAAGATGGCTTGGAAAAGAAAGCCAGATTTCAGGATATGGTCTCAATCACGGCTGATTTTTTTTAACACAATTTTTTCCATGTAGTTATAGACTGCGTGTTATATTGTTTATGAATGTTGCTGTACTTTCAGCTGGAACGGAGCAAAGAAATACCCTAAAAAGCTCATTTCCATCTCACTTCAAAAATTTCCATCTTTTTAGTGCAGTTTCTTAGCCTAAGAGGATTTGCAAGGGGGGAGTAAGGAGGGAGGAGCTGTTTAGTATTAATAGATTATTGACAGCTTAATGTCTTGGCACCTAGACAGCCCATAAGGTATAATAAACAGGAAGCTGTCTGATGTGAGCGCAGTCAATAGCGTATTCAATCAGAACCTTTCAGTTAATTGCTGGTTGACCTCAGACATTTCCTTTAAGTGAAACTGTCCTTTGCTCAGATCTCATCTGGGTTTCAGGGTTTAATTTGAGAATGCCCTTTCCATATGGCAGCTTGTGCATACATTCCTGGTGGAGTTTTGCTTTGCTCCCATGCACAGCATTACGAGATGCAGTGTGTGTGTGCCCGGAGCTTTGCAAATTACGAAGCCGTGCGCTGGGCTGCCGGCAGGGCTGGGAATTTGCCATGGAGCTGGGCTGGGAATCCGCCATGGAGCTGGGCTGCCGCCGGGCACCGGCACCACGGTTAAAGCAGGCAGGGTTGTAAACTGACATCAGGGGTATTTTCAAAGCAGCTGGGCCGTTGCCGAGGGTGTTCTGGATGGAGTCAGGCACGGCTTTGGTGCCTGGAGAGGCACCGCGGCATTAACGAGACCTGACCTGGCCCCTGCAGATGTGCGGTGCTGCAGCCCGGCGTGGCTGCCCCAGCAGAGGGGTCGGCCCCGCTGCCTCCACCCGACCCACAGCAGGGCACAGATTGCCCTGCTCCTCTGCACAAGTGCAGACCAGAGCTCATTTGTATGTAGTTCCCTAATTCCTGTACATAGCCATTCTAATTTTTTCGGACTGTGTATCTTGATGAGGCCCAGATAAGCTACAAAGGCAAGCAGGCAGGAAACCACGCGGGCAGTCCCTGACCCTGACTAACTGGAAACCATCTGCTTATTTGAGGAGGAAACCTCCATGGAAATCTCTTCTAGCAAGTCTGCTGCATTTGGGTTTTTCTGCCTTTCCCTCCGACTGTTGACTCTGAGTGTGTGTTTTCCACAGGCGAGATCAGGGAGGGTCAGCTGTGGCAGCTCTCGTTTGCAGCAATCGGGTCTGGATTTCCCGACGGCAGTGAGTTACTGCCATGTGAAGGAAATGCTTCTGTATCAGAGCAAGTTCAATTTACATTTCATGCAGTCAGGATACTTTTTTTTTGTCTCTAGATCTGCATTGATTTTGTCTTTTAGCCACTTATGCATTCAGACTGTGGTTTGCTGGAAGGATTATTATTACTTTTAATCTCTAGTTTTTTCCTGGTTTTCATTTATTTCTGTGGTTCTCTTTGTCCCTCTGTGTCAAACTGCTTATGTCTTTTTAATGGCCTGATTAGCACCAGGGAAGCACTGCTGACTTGGAGTAATGTTATTCCTGGTGTTCCCTTGTTTAAATGAGATGAGGAGTAAGAATGCTGCATTGCTGTGTTTGGGATCCATTGAAGTCTAGTCTAGACCCCTGCCTGAAGCAGGTTGTAAATCTTTTGTCTTCATTCATGCATATTGGAAGGATGGGGGGGAATAGTTTAGAGATGATGCTCCCTTTTCAGAAAGATTGAAGGATGAGAGAGGTTTGGAATAGTTATTTCTGGAGAGAATGGAACAAAACCGTGGCCAGACAGAACAGAACCAGTGAAGAAATCCCAAGGTAAATGTGTGCCCTGGGGCCATCAGCTGCAACACTCACACTTTGCTCCCAGGTGTCTCTGGCCAGAATATATTTGGAAGTACTTTCTGGTTTTATCAGACTTACTGGCCAAGCTGCTAATCAGTGTTACATTGACCAAAGGACTCCCACATGCAATAAAAATCATAAGCTTTATTGGATTTTGAGATAGAAAAGACTCACATCCATCTCCTTTTATAAACTGCATGACATTTTATTCTTTCAGAGCTCCCATCAGTACAAGCCTTAGTAAATACAATGGTGAAAGAGGTAGGTGGGTAGATAGATGGCTGTGAGCTGCTCTTTCTTGGGTGGTACAGCCTAGAGCTATAGAACTGCTTGAGCTGAGTTAAAGGGGTTGCTGACATTTCTGAAATGCTGAAAGAAAATAATATGTTGGTCCTTTCTAAATTATTATTTTCAGTACAAATAATAATAAAAAAAAAGGTTTGTGGCAGTTTAGAGCAACAAGCAACATAATGCTTTGAAGAAAAATAGAAAGAATTTGAAGAGCAAAAGTTGTTCTGAATAAAAGCAACCAGAATATGCTGTTTCATGAAAAATGCCTAAACAACTGCTTGAACTTTGTCAGAGTATTCACCCCTCTGCTGCCCCAAGCAAACAGTTTGGCAAAGTAGACTTTACTTAGTCAATACTTTGATGTCACTCAGTTGACATTTTTGACCAAAAGATTTTTTGACTAAAAAGTGCCACACAATCCCAACCTTATTGAAGCAAAGAATGGTGTTACGCATTTCTAGCAAAAGCCTGGGGCTCCTTGCACAAAGACCTACAGTAGCTGCAGACTTGTGTTAAGTGTGAGCTTTACCCCTGCAATTACATTTGTGTAGCCAGCCATGGGCAGAACAGTCCATGGAGTTCCCCACAGCAGCCAGCAGCAAAACTGGATGGATCCCAGGGCCATAACAAGGTCATCTTCTTCTTTGTCCTAATACTGCATCTCTTGCCTTACATTAAACTATTTTATTAAAAATGAAGTAAAAAACTGTGAATATTAACTGCACGTGCTGTTGACTTTCCATGAAGTCATTTTCTACCAGCATCCAGAGTCTGTAAAAAAGGTACAGGTCAGAGCAGTGAGACATGGAGCTCAACAGCATGGGAGTGAGATGCCAGGGTAGCTTCCTCTGTCTTCTGCACATACCCACCTTTTCTAGAGCTTAATCAGGAAGATGAAGGATTTCAGATCTAATTCTCTGAGGCATCCTTTCTTCAGTGACCTAATCTGTGCAGGAGACTGTACTTTGGTCATTTGATTTTTATTTACCCAGTTTCAAGCTAAGGGTATAATAAAGCACATTATGCCAGTTGCGTGTGTGGTAATACTGGATATTTTGCTTTTACCATGGTAGTTGATTATAATGCACTTTTTAAGACTAGCTTTCTAAAAAAAGGAATATTTATACTTTTATGTGTTTGATTCACACAGTATAGTTTGCACAAGTCCTGTTATTAAGTGCATTGGTGGTTACATCTCAAAAGCCAAAAAACATGCTGAGTAGTGTTTTATCAGCACAAATCTGCTATTTTCACTAACCATAACAGTCAGGTTCTCCTGGCTTCTAACTGCTCCCATTGTAAAAATTAGCAGTACAGTTGGGTATTCTTGAAACCCCAAATAGCCATCTGTAAGGACCTAAAACAGTTTGATGGGACAAATAATTACCCCCCACCAGAATCCAGTGTCTAATCCAAACATATCCTTTCTGAAATAATGCAGTGCCTACTCCTGGTCTGAGTAACTGGAAAACAACATGATTACAGTGGCGCCATTTGTGCCACCATAGTTAGGGGTTTAGAGCACGACCTTAAGGATGGCTCTAGGTTGGGGCTTGTCAGGGAGGATCTTGCTCACACTGCCCACAAATACTCTTCTGACTTTCAAAAGAAAATGAGAACATGTGTCGTGTTAATTAAACAAGAAAGCATAGAGGGCACCCAGAGTTTATCTGCAGCAAACCAAAAACCCTTTTGTTGCCTCCTTAGTTCCTGTGGCATTCTGACAGCTCCTCATTAGGATTATCAGGGTTGGGATGGGGAAACACAGAACGGACCTGAAATCTTTGGCAGACCCTCCCTTCAGCCACAACCAAGCTCAGGCTCTATGTGGAAAGTGCGAAGCAAAGCTCTGCACCCCAGAGAGCCTTGCTAGGGCTGTGAGAGAAAGCACAGAAGAGGCAAGTCAAAGGCCCACAAAGCTCATGGTCTTGTTCTGGAGAAGGTGAATGTTAACTGGAAGGTTTGTGGCCCTCAAGGTGCACACAGATGTTAAAAGTCCCGCTTGAGGGGACTCTACTTAGCATCACCATGACAGAGGGCAGTGTTTTCTGAGGCTGTTGCTGTTGCTTTTTCCCTTGTGGATGAGGCTGCCTTGCTGCCACAGGTTAGAGGCAAGAGAGACTCCTGTGGCTTCTCCAAGGCCAGCAGAGTCCTGCCTGCCTTCCAGGGGTGCAGCAAACCGGCCCCTGTGCCAGCTGTGCTGGCTGTGCCCCATCCCCAGACAATGGAGCCATCCATCACCGATGCCTTGAGGAGACAGTCTGCAGCGAGGTTGTGCAACACTTCCTGGCCATGTCGGCCGCTGTCACCAGTGCCTGGTTTGTGCCAGCAGCAGCCAGAATGGATCGGGCCAGACACGGGAGGTACGTGGGTACCTGAGGGCTGGGCAGGACCTGCTGGCAGCTCTCCCAGGCTGCAGCCAGGCATTAGAGAAGGAGGTACCCAGTGCTGGTTGCAGCTACTCTGCAGTGAACCCAAGGATCTGGCTTGAACCAGCCCAAGATGGGAAATTCAGAGCTAATGCATGAATGTTCATCAGCATGAGCTCATTTATGCTGCCCCATAAAATCAGCCAGTTCTCAGGCACTTGCACAGCAATGAAAGTTGTGCCTGTGCTTTTGTGGGAAGAGTTGAGTTAGCATTCGAGGGAGAGCAGTTACCCCAGGAAACACCGGGACACTGTTCTGCGTTGTCAGAGTTTTCTGATTTATTTTTTTAACGTTATACAGACAAAATAGTGGCTATTGTGTAGGCACGTGCTGTCTATTAACAGAGATCAGGAAAGGGAAATAAACCACGCATTACTGAAGAATAAGATCATGATTGTGGTCAAGTGGTGGCAGAAGTTTTTTTTCTCTTTGTCAAGCTGATTTGTAAACATTCTTCAAACAACTGTGCAGACAGCAGTGCCACAGCTTCTTGAAAGCAAAGATGAGGAAAGATTCCTCTGCACAGATGTTTTACAGTAACCTCTTAGACCTGTCCCAAAGTTATCTGGTCATCTGAAGTTGTCACTGCAAGCTATGCTGCACATGTGGCCTCCTAGCAGCGCAGTGTAATCAGGCTGTAATTGATATTTTATCTCCAGTGATGATAGCACTTAAAAATGTTTTGTGGTGGATTTGCTCTTTGATGCATGGTAAGCTCCTGTTAGCATTAATGGGAGCAGTGTGTGCTGGGGAGGGGGAGAGACACCTTCCCCCAGCCTTCAAGTCAAGATTAATTATGTTTTGCTTATGCATATCACTGTGGGGATGCCAAAAGCAATGAACAACTGAAAATTCCGTGAGGGTTTTTTTTTCCTTTTTTAAATTCCTGTTGTCTTTTTTGTCACTTTTTTGACCATTTTTGATAGTTTGGTCCTGGAGAATTGCAGGATGGAGCTGCTTTTCAGTGGCTGGGTGTTCAGTGTCTTGCCACGCTTTCAAATCCCTGCCTATTTCCTGCCCTTGAGCAAGGCAGTGGCCGTAAAGCAAAGGCAATCATGTGGCGAGTGTGTTCCAAAGATGTTGAAATGAATCACTTGAACCAGCTTACATTCCAGCCTGGAAACCAAACTTGCCTTTGACTTCGGGTTCCCTGTGAAACTCATTTCATTCCTCAAGAGTCCTCTCTTAGTCCCTTTTTGTGTAGCTCAGAGTGTGACTTGTACCTCAGAGCCAATAGATTTAGGACACAGGGTTTGTCTGATCCAATATTCTGGCTGCACTGGTGGTCAGGAGCAGATGAAGGGTGATAGGAAAGGCCTGAATATTTGGGGTTTTTTTTTAGTGTGTGACTGCTTTGTCTCTGCAGACAAAATGAATGGTACCCAGGGCTGCTGGCTTACGAGGTGCTGTAGCCACCAGTTCTTGTTGGCTGGTTTGGTCTGGTGTTCATGAGATGAGGTACATCATATCACAGACAAGTATTACAGTTATCTCTAATAAGGGTGTTTACTGTTGTGAAGCAATTACTGAGCTGCATTGGAAAATGCACAGGATGTGTGGCCACCATTTGAGCTGCAAAATTAAAAGAAGCTCAGACTGAAGTTAGATGAAAGTGAACATATTTTTCCATGTCAGACTTCCTACCATTTTGCACGCTCATATTGATTTCTTTTGACACGGTCTTCTTTTATTGAGTACCATATATTTTTTTAAATCCCTTACTGATAACAGTACCTGCTAAGGGCAATTGTAAGAGGAAACTAAAGTATATTAAACCTGCCTGGAGTCAAAATGTAATCTAACACCTGTAGTCTGCAATTTGTCATCACTTCATAGATACTTTTTCTTTTTTAATAACAGTTTTGGATTTCCCTGAGTTTTGACCTTAGGATACTGTATAATCCAAGAAAAGCAAGGAAACTAAACCACAGTCTTTAACACAGCTTTATGGTGTCAAGGTGTGAAATCAATCTGAGAATGAGCCCAAAGAAAATACTTCCTTTGGTGCTTCGACTAGTGCTGCAGTGTTTACCCAAAAGAATGTATTTTTGCAAGGGAAGAAAAAACACTAGTCTTAAGAACCACATTTTTAATAGGAAAGAAATGAACACAGGTGCAAATTGTAACTTCTGCTACAGTTTCTTGTACAGACATTCCTAGAAACCTGTAAAGAGTCTTGGCACAGTGATTGTGTGTAATTAATGTTCTTACCCCTGCAAGCCCCAGCCTGGGAGGCTGTCAGGGTAGATGC
This sequence comes from Illadopsis cleaveri, assembly GCA_013399915.1. Taxonomy (NCBI): domain Eukaryota; kingdom Metazoa; phylum Chordata; class Aves; order Passeriformes; family Timaliidae; genus Illadopsis; species Illadopsis cleaveri. The sequence continues at coordinate 802,727 of VXBB01003619.1, read as the reverse complement.
CTGGTTATGGCAGCTGCTGCCTCTCTTCTCTTCTTGCACATTTCTACATGTGAAGAGAGACCAAGGCTAGGGAGTGTAAGGCTGATTATTTGAATAGATGATCTCCTGCAGATCATTCCTGTAAACTCTGGTAAGAGGGACAGTGTCTCCTTCTTGATACAAGATTTTGTTGCCACAAAAGTGAGTTTGTCTCTTCAGAATACTCTTACCAGGATAGCTGGGCACTGCCTGGGGGCTCTCAGCTTACAGAGGTGAGGTGTTGCTCAGTAAAATGCAGCTGAAGACCTTGTTTAGGCCTGTCTTCAGCCCTGCCTTTGAGTTCAGCTGGCCATGGGAAGGAGCTTTTCCAGTGGCTTGCTGGCAGGAGGGGTGTGGTGAATTGTTTTTGCAGGGAGTGAAACTGGTGGCAACTCCTGCTGATGAGCCGTGAATGCTTGTAAGGGCAGTAATAGATGACTGGTGTTAGGTGTATGAAATGAAAGTTCTGGACCTATGTTTTGTAGTATGTGTCTGTTCTCTCTGCCTTTATTTTGGGATCCTTAAGTAGGCTAAAATCTTACTGTCTTTGGCATAGAGGTCCTTGATGTGATACAGCATTATGGCTGGCTTGTGAGAACAATGTAAAGGTGAAAAAAAGCGGAAAGGTGAGAGAGACCCCTTCCCACCATTATTTGGTTTGGTAAAGACCTATAAGATTATTGAGTCCAACCATTAACCCACCAATGCCAAGTCCACCACTAAACCACGTCTCTAAGTGCCACATCTACACATACTGTAAGTACCTCTAGGGATGGTGACTCCACCGCTTTCCCTGGGAAAGCTTGTTCCAGTGCTTTCCCACCCTTTCATTAATATCCAGTCTAAACCTTCCCTGGCAAAGAGAAGGCCAATCCATTCAACTTTGCTCCTTGTGGGTTCAGGTTATCAGAATTGATACTGACTTCCACATGCCATCAAGGTACCTGCCAGTGCTCACTCTGTCTGTGCACAGAGGCAGGTGGTGTCTCTTCAGCAAGGGCAGTCTCTGTTGCAAATGCACAGTCTTTCAAGAATGTAACGTTGTAGGTGCTTCTCTCAGCAAGGGGCACCTACCTCATCTCAGCAAATCCCAGCGGAAGGGATCTCACATGACTGAGCCTCTCTGCAAAGGGAAGGGCAGAACCACACTAGGAAACAGAAGAACTTGGGATTTTCACATAGAAATGCAGTTCCTGATTCCAGTGTGCTGCAAAGGCTGTCCAGGCAATGGAGGGTGACATGTCACAGAGCCAGTGTTGTCAGCTGGTGCCTCACTGCTGGTGGTGCCCGGGCGTGTGTGTGTTCCCTGCTTGAGCATCCTGCTGGGCTCCCTTGGCCACTCACCAATGTCATGTGTGTAGTTCTAGCTAGAAAGTGGATGGAAATGGAAACAAACATCAGTGGCATAGTGAATCCAGCCAAAATTAAATACAGTACAGGCACAGACTGCAGTTGCATGACGTTCATCTTTCAGTTTGGGTTCACTCACCTCTCTTTTCTGTGGGAACGCCAGTCAGGTTTCTCCTGTGGGAGCACATGGAGACATGGGGAGTGGATACATGTATAACACTGCAACAATCCCTTCCCCCCGATAATTCTTGGGTTTGGATTTTAGATAGACCACAAACCCTTAGCTTATTACAAATAATCCTGATCACTCCCGTAATGATACACTACATTATATACTCTCCTAAATTTAATCATTCAATATCTCACTTCCTTCCCTGTAGGCATGTACTATTATATTTTACACATGGCTTCCAGCTGCTTTTCATTGTGGCCTTCAAATCATATTTCAGTACAGTGCGATCTAAGACCAGTCACTTTATCATTTAAAGTCAACTTCCATCACAGTCATTTTCTTGCAAGCTTTCTACCAGGGCTGGGGTATTTGTTTCAAAAAGATAAGTTTGTCTATGAGGAGAAAGTCTACCTGAATGAACCTTCATGAAGCAGCATCTTCCAGAGATGCTCTGTTCTCAAATGTTGAAAAGCAGCCATGCCTATAGAGTTTAAAAATTAAATCTATTGAAGGAATGAAAAGAATAAGTCCTCTGGGCATGGAAGGAAATCTGTATCTTCCCATTTGATTTGAAAGTAGATCAGAAGTCAGGAAAGAGAAGGGAAGTCAGCTCCAGATGGTGCTGGCTGTGGAGGAGGAGGAGGCTGCCCCACCTGTGGCTGGGGAGCAGTGGGGAAGGGCATGGGGGATGGAAATGGGAGTGAGTAAGGGGGGAGTGGGGCATCTGTGCCACAAAGTGCACCCTTCTGAGCCCAGCACCAGCTTTCCTGGGAAAAGGAAGGCTGAGTGTGGCCATTGTTGTTACCCCTTACCTCAGAAGCCCGTCATGTATATGGTGCTTTGTGGTCGGTCCAGCCACCACTGAGGGTTCACCTGTGCTGGGAATTCCACTCTACATGGAAGATCAGTGATGTTTCCTTCTTGGCAATGCAGAGGTAGAGCAGCACTGACCCAAAACCCAAAGTGATATTGGCAGGGTGTGCACAGCAGTGTGTGAAGCTGCTGAAAATTCTACCTGCAGATGTAGGAGCCTAATAATGACCCAAGATGTGAAAATGTGGAACTCCAAAAATGGTCCATTTCCTCTGTGAGGCTGTGGCATGCAGAACCAGATATGAAGTAAGTCAATCACTCAAATTGGCCAGAATGCTTGTCAATCAAGTGTAGTTTAAAGCAAATATTTAACATAAAGGTAATTTAAATTTCATATTGTACCATATGCTCAGCAGTTGATCTGGTTTGCATAGAAAAGTGTTCTCTGTTGGGCTAAATAGCCTGTCTTGTCAGAAGAAACTGCAAAACTGACCACAGCCCAGATCTGAAGGACAATCAGTGCATTTATCCTCTCTCTCTATATGGTTAAAGTTCTGTTACTGAAAAATATAGTGTGGCTGAAATCCTTTGTTAATCCCACTGGCAATCCAGAGGAAACCCCCAGAAGTTAATAAAATAATGAGATTTATCTGTTAGAAGAGGAGCTATGGTTTTCTTTCATTACCTACGATAGCAGGAGATGAAATAAAATACAACATTTTTCTAGTATTTTACACCGATAACCCCCAGGTTTTGCGTTTTTCACTTCTGGAGAAGGTGGAGAGGTCACTCTGGAAAAGGAAGGGTTAATTGAAATTACTCTTCCCTCCCGCACTCAGCCCTCTCTTTGGTTGATTGCTTTATAGATGCTGTAGGCATCTCTTCATCTCCTTCAAATTAAACATTTTACTGCTGCTGATCCCATATTGTTGGATTTTTTTCATCATTATATTTGATTGGAAGTCTTGTAACATTTTTCAAGCTGGATCATTTCTCATGCTATTTGTCAACTGAAAAGGGAAAAAAAAGCCCCCTTCCAACTCCAGTAAGAATGAACTGAGTAATTCACACCCTTTTTGGATGTGTTTCTATCTCTGTTAGATGCTACTTGAATCCAGCTTCTGATTAGCAATGCTACTTGCGGCTTTTGTGTGACGCTGTCTGTAAGTTCCCTGGCAGTTTATTTGTGGTGTTAAATCCTTTTGCTTTTTGCTGCTCTGGGCCTTACTTTGTCAGGGGACAGGACCAGAAGCCACAACAGGGGAGATTAGGTAGGGTCTGTGTGACAAATTTATGGGGCTTGGTCCCTGGCTAGAGCCAGCGATCCTGGGCTCTGCTGCTTTCAGTGCTCCCTGCTGACGTAGGTACAGATCCCACCCTCATCTGTAACCCTCTATTTGGAAACGTCAGCCCTTCTCTTTGAAAGCAATCCATGGACAAAAAAGAAATCCTCAAAGAGCAGCTGAGCGATTCCATTCATTGGAACATTATGCTCTTTTATTGCAAGAGATGTAATAAAACATAAACCAGAGTATCTGTCATTTCCTTTGAGCTCCCCCTTTTCCCCCGCTCCTTGGTTAGCCATTTCTGTGGCACCCTCAGTATTTACGTGCTTGGAAGGAAAATGTACATATTGGTACCAAAACAAGTTTGTGGTGTTTCTGCCCAGCCTCAGCTCTTGCCCGCGGGATGGCAAATCCTGTGCTGGCACCTGCTCTTGGCTGTCCGTGTGGAGCTGCTCCTTGTTGGGCTGTTCCTGCCACTGTCCTGGCATGGCTGTGTCCGCGGGGACAGCGGACAGCGCTGCCAGCAGCAGGATGTGCAGCTGTGTCCCTGCACTGCCAGCCCTCTCACCCCTCCTCTGCTCACCGAGGCACCAGGACGTGGTGCCGGCTCCTGCCTCGGTGTCCCCGGGGCAGCGGGCCCGGTCACAGCAGCCCAGGCAGGCGCAGCTCCTCGGCCACGCTGCGGTGGGCAGTGCCTGGGGACTGCGATCTGCTTCCTGAAAGCTGTGACTGGAGATTGCTGATGTTACAGATTGTTACGGCAGGAACGTTTGATGAAGGAAATGAATAAAGGGCTCTTCGGCACAGAGCCTTTTCATTTATTTGCATAACAGGCTGATACTCCACAGCGGACTTCCCTCTTGCCAATAACTTGACTAGTGTAGCATTTTACTGGGGGCTCGGTGTGTGTGTGTAAAATTCAGTGCAAGTTCTCAGCACATTTCCATTATTTATCCTTGGGGTTTTTTCATTAGAGAGCTTTAATGTAGGGTTGATTCTCTGGTTGTTACTGTTTGCAACAAAGGCATTTTCTTCTTGGTTAAAGAGTCAGAATTCCCTCTTACTTGTGGAAGAAAATAGTTATCCATATTGATTTTGTTAGCTTTGAGTGAGAAGCTCTAATAATTACTTCCCTGCATCTGAAGAAACCTCTGGGCAAATACAGCCCTCAATCCTGTGGGGGATTTTTTTCTGTTAATCTCTCTTGTATAGATTTGCTTTTAAAGAAAGCATATAGAGCTCCTCTGTGTTTTGAACAATTCAGAGCAGGTATTTTTTTCCCTGGAATAAGGGCTGCACGAGGCCCTTTCTTAGTCATTTTAAGTGGCTGTTAGGAAGATTAAGAGCTACATATGCTTTCCTAAAACTTGCCAAAAAGGAGATACTGTGGGTGAAAATCTGTTACAAGACTGCAAAGTGTGTTTGCCCAGAGGGTGTCTCAGAATGGAGGGCTATAATTATTTGAACTCAGAACTTCTCAACTAGTGAAATTACTACAGATGTAATACAGAGAAATCTGTTCAGGAGACACATTAAAGCCACCTATGTGAAGCAACTGAATTGACTATGCTGTCTCTCTTGAGAGAAGGGAAATCTTAACAAATCTCTGCACTTCTACTATTCTTTTCCTTCCATAAAGTAGCTGTGATGGATTTTAATGCAAAATCATTATTTATAAAGTAGCACCTGATGGTCCCACATGTGCCCAGGCCTTCGTGGTACTTGAAATCTTGCAGAAATGATCCAAGTGTCCAGCCTGAAAAGATGAGAGGAAACAAAGATGGGGAGAAGAGGAGCAAAGCAGGAGAATGACTTTTCTGGGATGGGGCAACTGGCCAGTCATCATGACCATGAGACTGTAATACCTTTAGACTGAATTTTTCTTTTGGCTATTTTGTATTTCTTTTTACTACTTGCATTTTGTATTTCTTATTTATTTTGTGGGTTGTTTATTTTTATGTCACTTGCCTTTTATATCACTTCCTCCTTTCAGTCTGTAGTTTCTGGTGGTGCTGTGTTACAGGTGAGAAAGGCAGTGGACAATGCATATTAACTGTGCTTTTCTTGACCAAAACAAAGTAGGTCCTGTGTACAGACTTGTACAAATGCCCTTATGTCAAGCACTGAGGGGGTCAGCATGTGAAGTGTGTGTCTGTTTGATCTTATAGGTGCTGCACAGACAGCAGTCCCAGCCTGCCAAGGAGAATTCCCCACCCAGAGAAGAGGCTCCTCCTCCACCTGCTGAGGACAGTTGTGCCAAAAAGCCAAGATCCCGTACCAAGATCTCCTTGGAAGCTCTAGGTATCCTCCAAAGCTTTATTCACGATGTGGGTCTCTACCCTGATCAGGAAGCCATCCACACCCTCTCTGCTCAGCTGGATCTCCCCAAACACACCATCATCAAATTCTTCCAGAACCAGCGTTACCACGTAAAGCACCACGGGAAGCTAAAAGAGCACTTGGGAACGGTGGTCGATGTGGCAGAGTACAAGGATGAGGAGCTGCTGACGGAGTCGGAGGAGAACGACAGTGAGGAAGGCTCTGAGGAAATGTACAAAGTAGAGGCTGAGGAGGAGAATCCTGACAAAAGCAAGGCGGCTCCAGCAGACATCGACCAGAGATAATGTGAGATAGGAGTGCAGAAAGCAATACATTGATCCAAGGATTTTCTGGTTTTATTTTTTATTTTTTCCTCATTTTACTTTTTGTTTGTCTGTTTCCATTGCGCATGATCCATGTGCAAACCGAATGAATTCAGCATTGCCCGATCAGACATCGCCTTGACACAGACACTCGAGTGTTACACTTCCTACATCTGACTGAAGCAATCGTTGTAGTCACATAGGATTATGCCTTCATCAATCTTGCACTTATGAAAGGGACAGCTAGCAAGTAAATGGGAAGAAAAAGTCCTATGAAATCAGTGAAGGGAAATTTACAACTTTGTGCGTGTATATATATATTTACATAATATATATATATATTAAATTGCATGGGATGGAACTTTACAACCTGAAAGTATAGACTGTGAAATGAGTTCTTTAAAGATGAGACTTGTTTATGTATTAAAACCACTTCACAATGAGTTGCTTTGGCTTTTTGATAAACTGCCGCCTGCTCTCAGGGTGTGGTGACTATTTTTGAATTCCTATTTATTTTCTGTGTTTATCCCTGATTTTTTTTTTTTTTTTCATTATTATATGGCTTCCTATCTGGCAACTTGATGGGTAATTTTTGAGGTATTTAAAGAAATAAATCAACACTGCCAAAAAAAGAAAAGAGGAAAAAAAGAGAGAAAATGGAAAAACAAATCAGGGCACCTTAAAAAGAAAACTAGTGAGTTAAAAGTACTTTGAACACAATGCACACTTAAAAGGATGCAGCATGTTCCACTCTCCAGATAGTCCTTTCCGTAGTGAACAGATGAGTTTTCATGGGATTCAGAATGACTAAAACTGAAATGCAGTGCATAGAAGACTTGTCCATTAACAAGGTCTTTATAGAAAGAGAAAAAAGATAAATGTGTTGAGATTTGATGTATGGAATTCATGCTATCAACCACATTTTACCGTGGATTTTATTTACCTGTTCTCCGTTTCAGATCTTAAAATTTATAAGCTTCCTTCTTCTTGTTGCTTTTTGTTTATACTGAAGTGAAACACACACACACACAAACACATACACGTGTAAAGTTACATTGCGACACTAAATGCCACAATCCCGAGAATCCTGTCCAGGTAAATTGCTGACAGCCCGAGGGTTTGCGTTGCTGACTCACCCTCCTCGCAGCCTCCCCCGTGTTTCTGTTGTCGCTGGGCTTCCTCGTGTCCCGCGTTCTGTGCCAGTGCAATGAAGTGTTTGCAGCCGCAGGTCCCGGTCCCTGCGGGCCCCGGCGCTGCCCTCCCAGCCAGGCCCTGCACTCCCACCCCTCCTGTGCCAGCGCGCCGCAGCACCCAGGTAGCGGCGACGTTCCACAGAGCAGAGCCCATCCCGACTGACTCCTCGATGGCCTGAGCATAGAGCAGCAGTCTGCCACAGCACCCACCCGCTCTGAGACACCCTGTCGAGAGAGACGCCAAGTAGCATTCACTTTTCTGTGCAATGATTTCCGAGACAAAGACCTCACCTTGCAGCTGGATTGATTTCAGACGCCTGTAAACTGCAGCCATAACGGTACCAACAAGGCTTCTGGCTTTTTTCTTCCTTTTTTCACATGGGCTTTTCATTTAATCTTGACAAAGACCTCATGCAATATCACTTTGAAAGTTACTTTCTGTTTACTACACCAGGCAATGTAATATAACTGTTAATACTATTTATATATTTGAAAGGTATAAAAGGTAGGAGTTAAAAACGAAAAACAAACCTCTACGTGTAGATATTTACTCAGAACAGACAATATACAGGGAGAAGACGTTGCAATACAAGCTAATTCTAGCTGCTCAGTAACCTCTGGAGTTTTTATGAGATTTTTTCAGAGCTAATGTTTGAAACAGGAGTATCTCTGCATAAATTTCATATACCTTTGCGAAATTATGGTGGGTTGCTTACTTAATGCCCCTTTTGCTCTTCATCCTTTAGTTCTGTAGTTTGCTGCAGCTTTAATCAGAATTTCAATGGTTGCTGCTTTATGTTTCTCTCAGAGCTATGCTTTCAAAACTGTCTTCTTATCCTGTAGCTAAAATCACTCCATACATTTGAAAGGAAACTGAATTTTGCCAAGCTATGTAAGTTGTTCATCTGATGATGGCATCAACATTTGGTATCTTTTACACTTCAACCAAAAATTTTATTAGGTATTTTTTCAATGCTGAGTCTTGCCTTTTTATTTTTAATTTCACTGCCAATTTTGCAGTGGTTCTAAGTGAATCTGTGGGCATTTTAGCCTGTGGTCTTGCCAGAACTTTGCGAATTACAATGCATATATGTCTATTTATTCAATATCCATCATATAATACCTATTTGGAGAAAGAAACTTTTCTTGTAGTGCCTCTTAACAAAGCACAATTTTCCGCCTTTTTTGTGAAATAAAAAATAAAAAAAAACAAATTGTGTTTTATTGCGGTATCAACAATGTGAATAAGGATTAACATATTGTAAATGTTCATTTTTCCATGTAAATCAACTTTATCTTCGTTATCACTAAGTGATAATTAATTTTTAACTTATGTGCATTGTTAGGCTGTTAGAATTTTTTGGTTGTTGAAATAAAACGCATTCAATAAATATGACTTAATTTGTCAAGTAATTTACTGGGCCTTTTTTCTTTTCTCCTGAACTCAAGTGAAACAAGGTCTGGAAGATGAAGGGGGCATATTTGCCTGTTGAAAAAAAGGTTTGATCGGTGTTACTGGGTCTTGAAAAGCTGCATGAGTCCCCTGGAGCTGGCACAAGTGACAGATGTGTATCACCAGCACTAACCCGTTGTGCTAGTGGCTTTCTGTGCACACGTGGGTGCCTGCACAGGGTGTTTGTGGTGGGGTCAGAAGGAGGGTGGGGATACCTTCAGCCTGTCAGAGAATATACTCAAAACACACACATAAAGATCCACTTCCATTCTGCTGTCTTCTTTTGCTGGTAGATTTTTTTCTGTTTGTAATTAAAAAGCCACAAATGACTGCGTGTCAGGAAACTTTTGGAGCACACATGTCCATGGTTAATGGACATAATAAAAGGCTTTATTATATTTATAGCAGGGCATCCTACTGAGTGCATAGAGGAATGCCGGAAGGATTGATGTATCTGAGAAATGTGTGAAATGTTTTTGGGGAGAATACAGATAAATGGAAAAAATTGCTCAAAATTCTTAAGCTAACAAAGTGGTAAGTGCCTGGATTCAGTCCTAGCAGACAAATCATATACTGCACATCACACTTGAGTTGTCTAGAAATTGAGATAGAGCAATTTTTAAAAGCATTTATATTTTTTCCTGTAGTTCCAATACAATAGTTTTTCCCTTTTTGGTGGCTTATTTATATCCTAAATAAAATATCTATGTGCTCTCTTGAGAAAAAAAATGAGGCAGGGTGAAGGAATAACCACATCTCTGGGTTCCCAGCCACCTGCGTGCCACTTGTATTTAATCAGAGGCCAAATCAAGCATCTTTCTGTGTGCTCGGGGAATGTCTGGGCACCTGAAGCTGTGCACGGCAGCATTTGTGGAGTGCTGTTCACTGGAGTGCACAACTGCTGTCCCTGCATTCGGCTCTGAGGGGTCCTGGGCTCCCTGTGCCCTTCCCATGGGAGCGCTCAGCTGCCACGAGCAGGTCTGGTGCCTGGCTCTGCTGCCTCTGCTCTGAACTCCAGGCAGTCTTCTGCTGGTACATGGCCCAAGGCTGGGGCTCCGCTGGCCTTCACGGGCATGAGAGGTGACAGAGGGCATAAACTGGCCTTGAAAACTGCACCTGCAGGTGCTGTGAAGGTGCTGATGGTGTTGGATTGGATATCCTTTCTGCCTGCCAGTAGAACAAGAAACTAAAGGAGAAGTAGCTCTCACTTCACTGGAAGAGAATTTTATACATGAGCCCTGTGTGTTTGTGTAGCTAAATAATATTTAGAGAAAGACACACTAATACACACATATTTTATTTGGGGGGAAAAATCCTATAAACATATGGGTTCTTCTTCCAAACCGTAAAAAAAATCATTTAATAGCTGCTATAGCAGAAATATTTCTATTAATGCTTCTATTTCTCTATACTTTACATGCTGCTGCTCCTATTTGTTGTTCATGTTTTAGTCATCCAGACATATGTATTTCCAATTTCAAACCTGTGTCAGTGAAAAATAAACATGCTAAGATTAGTTTAAAATGTTTTAAGATGATGAACATACTGACTAGTGTCTCAAGTTCATTGTTGCTTGGATAAAAGTATCCACTCGATCTCTTTCCACTTATTTAATAACCAATTATTTGCTCCAGACTAAATGGATTAAAATCCCTCCTGGATGAAATTTTGTTTCTGTCCTGAACCTGTAAAACATAGAGGGATAAAAGCTGGATACATCTGACAGGGAGCAAATGGCATCTTAAAATCATAAACGAATCATTACAAAAAAATCTCCACTTACAATATAAAGTGCAGTGATTAATTAAAGATGCAGTTTTAACTTATTTATAGCCATTAAAAAAACATACCAGTTTTTACACAAAATAATACAAGCCAAGTCATCCAGGGGAGAGACACTGGCAGCCTGAGACTTGAGGAAGCAGGCAATGTGACAAAGTCAACAGGGAACAGCAAATGCAGGCCACCCTTGAAACCTTTGGAAAAGTTCACAGAAGCAAGGATGGAAAGAGGTGGCATCCCTGCCAAGACCCCCTTGTTTTTTGCTCTCATACAGACAGTGCAGGCGTGTGAAAGCCCCATCTCTCTGGGATGGCAGGAAACCTGTGTGCTCACTCCTTGGCAGTGGGGTGGGCGGTGAGGAGCTTGCCAACTGCAGAGCATGCTCTGGGTGAGTCAGCCCTACCTCAGGCAAAGAGAGGATTTGGGTGAGGGAGAGACAGCAGCAGTTCAAGTGCAGATTTCTGCAGGCTTTCCCCTCCCTCCAAAATTTTGTTTGTTGATAGGTGGATGCTGGTCAAAGTGAGGCTCGGCTGCTGAGCTGTGAGTTGTGGCTGGTGCTCCCTGGCAGATCTGTCTTTGGAAGGCTATCCTGAGCACTCCCCTCTGCAGAGTCAGGGACACACCAGGCACACCACGCTCCAGCCCTGCAGCTGCTGGCTCTGTCTGCAAGGCAGTGCTGGCTCAAGGCAAGAGTCATCCCCTCTGTCCCATGGTACAGTTTCAGGAGCTACAGCTGGTTCCTCCTAAGAGGAGTTGTGTAATTTACTCATCAGAAGAGGTCTGGTCTTGATTTGAAGACCTCAGGAGCTGGAAAATCACTGTTGCCCTCAGTAGTTAGTTTGAATGGTGGTTTCTCTCCCTACTAAATCTGTACCACATTCTAAGGGGAATTTGCCTTTCCCTTCCTGGTTTTGTCTTTTGTTAGGCTTTTCTCTTCTGGATGAAAGTTTCAGGTAATGAAGGATAGTTTCTCCCTCAGAAGTAGCTGTCCTGATCAAATAAATTTTCCTGAATTGAGACCTTATTGTTCAGCTGAGGCTGTTTCAAGGAAAAATTTGCTTAGGCTAGTGATGGAATTCCCCCTTGTACTCCTTTTGAGAGTCCATCGAGATAATGATAGAAAGTAAAGGCTATTTACTGTTAGTGTGCCTGGAATGCTCACAGATAGTATCTGTCACAGCTAAGGTATCCATAGTTCTATTCTGCATAAATGCTACATAATTGTAGATTTTCATCTCATAACCATGAGGAATGACATTCCTTGGCATAGGGTGAAGATCTCCAATGAAATGTTCTCAGAAAAGAGACTTTATTTTTATGACCAGTCTTAACAGTTTTGATTTGCAAGAGCAGAAATGCAGGTGGTGTTCACTACTCCTGTTACAGCACCAGACTAAATGTGCCATCAGCAATGTCTCCTCGCTGAGTGACTCTGGGCATGACTTCCAACCTGGGGCTTACTGAGGAACTGATTTCTTCAGGCTGGGAAGGGCCAGCCAAACACAAACTAAGTGCACATGCATGGACCACAATCCTTCTGAGAGAGAAAGTTAACGTCCCCTGTGTGGACCCCTCCAGAGGCTGACACCAGTCTGAGCCCTATTTGAGGTGTTGTCAGCAGGCCTGTGCCTGCCTGTTTCTTAGCCTGTGTACTGCAGGTCTGTGATCTTGTGTTTAAATGGATGTGCTTCATGCCACGATAGGACTGCGAAGTACAAACTTAAATGCTGGCATTGCCCCAAAGGACAACCACTCAAACAAAAGCTGTTTTCTATTGCAGTGTCCATCCGTTTCCTGTCACACTTTTTTGTGCACTGCAGAGCTGTTGAGGTGGCAGGACAGTGCTGGAGGTGATGCTGCACCTTCCTCAGACACCCAAAGTCAGCTGAGCCATTTTGTCCACAGTCACAGGGAGATGGCAGCCCCTCTGTCCTACTTTGATGCTGAGCTTTTCTTTACAAGGGTGGGAATGGGAAAAAGTGGAAGGACCCCACAGAAGCTTGCATGAGCTGGAAGGATGCTGAGAGCAACAGAGCTCCTCTGTCACGACCTTGGGACATCTGCTCCTGAGATGAAATAACTGAGAAGCCTGAGCATCAGCCATGGTGCCTGAGTAGCAACAACCACCATGATGTCCCCTAACACCTTCCTTACAATTACATGTAAGAGGTGACCTCTCCATGGCCCAAGTTTGACCAGGTCAGTGGGACCACATTCCCTTGGCTTTGAGAGGAGACACAGAGAGAGAGAGAGAGAGAGAGCAAGAGAGCACTTTTTCATGCCTTAACAGACTGTTCCCCTGTTTGTCCAGCCTTGGTCTCTCTTTACCATATGATGAAGTACATGCCAAACTCATCACAGTCCCAGCTATTTATGATCAGAGATGATCAGAGAAGTGTTTGGAATGTGTTAGCCCTCAGATGAAAAAATGCAACAGATTGGTCTCACTGACATGAAGGAGACTCTTGCAAGGGAAGTGAAGCAGGACACGACCAGCAAATGCAGTCCTTCACCACAGGGTTCAGCCTTTGGTTTCTCAAACCAAGTCTCCTCTGTTTGTATTTAAAGGCTGTTGCAGAATATCATTCCTTTAATGGCCTTATTTTCACAAGCCATTTAGCATCATTTGTTCTGTGTCAACATTGTCCTTTCATTTAATTTCCCCCACCCAGCGTCCCTTCCTGACCTCTGGCCACCCACCACCCAATATATTCATAGAGAGCAACTGCACCCCCTGCAAGCTGCGTGTCCCTGCGCCGAGCCAGCCCAGCCCTGTCCCAGCAGGGACATCTGTGGCTGCCTGGGTCCGCAGTGACAGCACGGCTGCTGCTCCCAGCGCTGCCCCTCGGCGGCTGCTCCCGGCCGGGGCGAGACACCCCCGGGCTGTCGAAGGCTGGCTGCGGGCAGGAGGCTGCTGGGGCCCGGGGGTGCCCCATCCCACCGAGAGCCCTGAAAAGCACTGACAGAGCCTTTCGGAGGAGACGCTCAGCCCCAGGAGAAAGAGAAGTGCTTGCAGCTGCCCCGGTAATGAATGGCTGGGACACAGTCCAGGCAAGCCCGTATTCCAGCAAGCCCCTCAGTACACAAGGGAAAAACCAGAACTGCCCCATGCAAGAGAGGTAATGAAAGACCACAGCCAGTAGCTACCAAGAGAGACACGTGGATTGATCACAGCGGACTGGAAAGGTAGCTGGAGCCATTAGCTTCTCTCTGCATGCAGGGAGGTGACAAAACACGGGCTGTGCGCATACAGGACACAGACCATGGCACAATTCCCCCGTGGAAGCCAGCTGCTCTGGGAGGAAATGAGCCCCAGTGTGTAATGCAGGCCGATGAACAGCATCACTGAGCCCTATGTGACCACGGGTGCTGGGTGCCCTGCCCAGGCAGTTGTGGCTCCCACACCAGTGAGCCTGGAGCTAAGGAGTTTCCATGCTGGAGAGTGAGAGGGACTGTGGGACTGAGAGAAGTAATTGGGATCTTTTCCTCTTTCTTCTTGTCTTTCAAAACATTTGCATGGCAGCCGGGTGAATGCTGGTTTCATAATTGATGGACGTGGTCTTGGCAATCTCTGTTTTAAAAGCCATTCCTTGTCATATAAATATCGTCTATCAGTGCCCATTGTCTGTATAGTGATCTTGAGCAAACAGTTTTATTTCCAATCAGGACATCACACATTGATCTAAACCCTCATCTGTAATGGATCAATTTACATTAGGAGAGCAGTATTGTAGCATTGTTGTTCATTGTATTGAAAGAAGTATATGTTTAGTTACAGGCTAAAATCAATTAAACAGCCCTGTGCCTTTTGCTGTGAGAAAGTCAACAAGCCAGTCTATCTTGGACAATTATCCAGCTACAGCTCCTCTGAAAAAGGGCTTCAGCATTGTCCCCTTTCTCCTGAGTTCTCAGTTTCTCCTTCAGAGACTTATTTTGCAATGTTTTTCTTCTTGTGCAGTCTAGTAAAACACTCTCAGCTAAAATGCACACGAGAGATATGAAAGCAGTCTTGCTCTGCTGTTGTGGAGGGGACTTCCCCAGAGCCATGCAAAGCCATGCATCCAAAAGGGAAACCTGCACTCACCAGAGGCTGCCTGATAACACACTGCAATATTTGTTGGAGATGCTGAAAAATGTAGATGATGCTGTTTGTATTTTCATAGGTGAGATCAATATCTCCAAGAGTCCCTGTTTTCATAGGAGGAGAAAAGGACGGAGTGGGAGGCAGGGAGGAATTTGTACATTGGGCTGCTGTTTCTTGCCCTGCTGCAAGAGATAAAACTGCAAGGAGTGCTGGAGACTTTCTGGCAAAGGGAACATGATTTGAACTGGTAGTGTAGCTGCAGAGAGAACTGGAACCTGCAATTCCAAAAGCAAAACACATAGGGGAACTGCAGGGCAATGCAATGATGGGATTTGTGGAGCACATCCTTTGGGGCTCTGGTTAATGTGATGGAGGCAGAGGAAGGTTTTACCTGCCCTGTCAGAGGCCTGTGGCAGAAGGGAGCATGTCCTTGTGCCCTGCCTGCTGTGTCCTGTCATGGCCACAGGGCCTGGAGCAGCTGGACTCTGGGCTGCCATGCAATTCCCAACTGGCTCCCACTGCTTTCTGCCTGCTGGCAGCAACTGACCAAGCCCATGGAACAATGCAGAAGTGCTGGAAGGGCCAGGCTAAACCATGACACTACAACACTTGATGAATGTAATCAAGTTTTCTGCTTTTCCTTGTGCAAAACCTGATGAACAGGCACAAGTTATCAGCAGGGGGTAGATTCTTATTTTGTGGTCAGAATCTGCTCATGACCTGGCCTGTGCTATGAAGGGCTTGTACAGCATTCCTAGTTTATATTTATGTCTGTGGATGTGTACATGTTTTTTTTAGCTTGAGACTTCGCCCACTCCTTTTCTACCACTGAGGCCACTCCAACTCATCTTACTCTTTCATTATATGCACGAAACACTACTGCAATGCTAATAATAATAATGAGAAGGAATAGCAGATATTACAAAGCTTATTAGGAAATTGATCTTTGATTTGCTCTTGAATAAAAAGGAAGACCTCAAAACTCCTGGAGCCATTCAGTTAATTGGTTATTGGCTCTCTTGAGTGATTATATCCACCCTGGTTCCACGAAGTTCAGCAGGTCTCATGCTGGTCAATTAGCCTTTGGCATCCATGAAGAGAAATGCTTCATTCAGGTTTTCTCAAAGACTGTTTGTGTAGCATAAGGTGGACTGAGCAGGAGAGGTTCCCCACGGTCTGAATCCTGCTCTCGAATTGGCACCAAAAGGACATTTTTGCTGTACCTCAGCCCTCCGAAAAGGTGGATGCTGTTAAGTGGGAGACTCTGCCCCAGGGTCTGCCCTGCAGGAGGACAGCAGAAGCCAGAGGGTTTTGGGAGGAGCACCACAGTTTCCTCCAGGGTGACCTTCACCCAGCGTACCCAGGGTCCAGCTCTCCCACGGGATGAGCAGTGCCAGTGTATCAGCGCTTTCTCCAGCTGTGTGGATGGATGCCCTGTTGCTTGGTCACAGTGGGTCTGCAAACTCACTAATCACTGCTGCTCTGATTCCTTCAGCATTTTCAGGGCTGTGCAGAGCTACACAGCTGATGCCATTTAGTGGCTTTTCCTCCAGAGTGCTCTGTCCTGCCCTCACCACTACGGCTTGCCAAAGGGCTCCAACACTTGCATTGCTATGATGCAGACCCTGTAATAATAGCTGGTTACATCCAGAGAATTCAGTTCAGATTTTAAAACCTCATCAAATAGTTAATGACTGACTATTTCAACACAGCAGTTCCTGCAAGTCTTGGGAGAGAAGAGAGAGGGAGATGGAAAAGTTATTCATGTCCCATCTGTCTGGAATGCTTGTCCCCTCCCTCCCACCCACTGAGTCACTTCCTCCCTTTATATATCACTTAAAATTTTTCCTTTCCCCTTTAGCTTATGATTAACAGGCATTTACCCTCTGCAAATCATTCTTTTTTTATGATGCATGATCAATGTTGGTTAAGGCTCTATGGATAAAAAGAAATTATTGTCTTGAAAATGCATGTATGTGGTAAAATGCAGCACATACTGCATGTATGGCCATGCAAAGTAACACATCAACCACTGGAATATCCAGCTGCTGATCCAGCCTTCCCAAATGAGCTACAGAACTTGCAGTGTAGTGCCCTGGCTATTTTGTCCCCCAGCCCAAAGAACAGCTGTGTGCAGGGAGAGGTACAATGCTTGAACTGTGAGGTGGAGGTGTTTTAAAGCAGCAGCTCACCCCAGGGAGGGGTTCATTCATCTCTAAGACCAGACCCAGGTGGGTGTGTGGGGTGGGGTTACTCAAATGCCTCAAGGTGTGTTTGTGAGGAAGTTTGGCTATCTCAGCCCACTGCCTTGCTGCCCGGGCTTGAGGGAGCTCTCTTTTACTTAGCAGGTGGTGAAGGGCTCAGAGGAGAGCAGCAGGCAAGAAAAGGAGGTGGTCTCCTGGGATCTCTGCAGCCTGTGGGTGTGTGCTGACCTGCCACTGCAAGCAGGGGAGACTGGGCTACCTACAGCGTTCTGATGGAGGAGCAGGAAGGGCTACAGAAGGTGAGAATGCTGCCGGGTTCATCCTGGAAACAAACAGGATAAGGGGGAGAAACCTGGATGCCTTCTGAGCATGGATGTGAGATGGTGGGGGTGAGTCTCTAAGCTGTAAAATAGATGAAGGCTAGAAAAGGGAAACTTGAGCCTCCTTGGACAGGTTACTTGAGTTACTCGAGGTTTCCCAGTGAAGGGAGAGAACATGAGGTCCTATGTTATGTAGTACAAAAATCATTGTGTTCACTTGCTTTGGCCTTTTTGCACGTGGCTCAAAGGGAGGATGTTTCTCTACTTGGCACCTTGTTATTCTGATGATACAGGAAAGTTTTGTTCTTCAGGGATGTCAGGTTGACCCCACTCATTTAAAAAAAAAAGTTTCAAAGGTAAACACAAGAGCAGCTATCTGTGGCTGGAGGGAATCCTCATCCCAGAGAGATGCCAGCATCACTGTATCCAGCTGTCAGTTGCTGTTCTCTTTTTATGATCATCTGCAATAAGGTTCCACCATCTTTTCTGGTTCCTGTCAACTGTCCATAAGCTGATGGCTGATGCAATGACCTAGGTAGTACATTCACTCTGGGATGCACTGAAGGATGGGGTACAGATGTGTCACAGAGCCTCTGTAAAGAGCCAGCTTGGCTCCTGCTGGAGGCTTTAGCTGTGTGTGGGTCCTGCTGGTTCTGTGCCTGCCTCCAACTTCAAGAAGCTCCCTGCAGGGGTGCCTCCATGCTGCGCTGGCACTGATCCTTCAGTGCCTTTTTTTTTTGGCTCTGACTCTGTGTCCTGTGAAAGTAACTGTCCTGGCCCCAGACCTGTGTGTTTTGTGATGCTGGGACTGGGCTCACAAGCTGCAACCAGGCCTCTGAATATTTGTTGTCTGAGAAGTTACTTTATTTTATACATGTGAGAGGTGCTGCAGGTGGGCTGAGGCAGGTCCAGGAGATGAGGGTGGACCTGCGTTTGCTGTAACTTCACAAATCATGAGCTGAGTGCACTGAAACCATGGCAGTTTCCCTTGAAGAGCAGGACCAGAGAGAAATACATGAGTCTTGTAGCTTTTATGACACCTAATAGATTGTAAAATGGCCATTGAATTTTATTGCATTTGTAGGGACTTGATGAGTCCAAGGATGGCATGCTGTGTTACTGGAAGTCAAATAACCTCTCATGCTCCTGTTGCTGAGTGGCTTTTTAAAAGGGAAGTTCATTAGTTTAGTCTCCTATGCCTTTGCAACGATGGGTAGCAATACATTCTTCAGAAATTTTGTCTTGCATTTTATTTATTATTTTTCTACTTTTGGAAACAATTTTACATGTATGAATGTGGGGACAGCATAGCTACCCTTGTATTATGTGGCAAATTAATTATTTCATTAGCCTCAGGGCAACCTTTGGAAATAAGACAATAACCTCAGTTGTTTATTTCCCTGAGAGATGTTAATTATTAACTCTGAAAAGAAAAGCAATTCTTCTATCTGGCCTACATAAACTTTCATGGTTCTATGCAACAGCAAGATATCTTTAGGTAGTATATGGCATGCAAAAAGCTAAGCTCTGTAATGTTACTGTGCAGATAGATTTGGCTCCTGGAGAACAACTTTAGCCTAGGATTTTAGTGCTGCCAGCTGGCAGAAGTGATCATATATGTGAAACTTTAAGCCGAGCCAGAAAAACCTGAGTTCAAATCTCTTGCCAGGGATTGTAGGATAGAATGATTAACCTGATTTTATATTTTTGGATAACTATCAAGTGCCCGAATATTTATAGTAATAAATGTCTTCCATATGTGCTGATACTGCATCCGTGGAGTGCAATAGCATGATACGGTTATTGTCTGACTTGAAGACACTAATTATAGCTGATCCTATAGGCATGTGAATCATGAAACACTGGCCCAATTTCTGCCAGCTTCCGTGAGATGCATCTGACTTTGTTCATCTGAGCAATGCAGGTCAGCAGAGAGCTCAAGGTAAAATGCCAAGAGTGCTGGGGATCCTGAGTTCTCTTTTCAGACAAAATACTTGTGCTTGATATTTAAGCACTTAAATCTGCAGTTGGGCACTTTACCATCTTATACCTTCTGAGACTTCCTTGTAGGTGTCATAAAGTCTCAAGATGCCACTGAAAATAAAATCCTCATCCTACAAGCCACTGTTACGTAACCCCATGATCTGCCAAGTCAAAATTGGCATGGGGGTCTCAAGTTCCTGAATTTGTCTGGTGCCTGCTAGACTGGCAGATAACCAGGCTTGGAGCACTGCTAGTGCCCACTGGGTTTTATGGTATTGAGGATGCTCAGCTACTGCAGGGACAGTGCTGCTCCGGGGAGGTGATGTCATCCCAGGTCAAGCTCTGAAACACACCTTAATGGAAAAAACCTCTCCAGTGAATGGCTGTAGAGCTACTTTCTGGTTGGTAAGAAAAAGCAACAGAGCAACTGTATGAAGGTTATAATGTTGTAATATGAAGGCTATAAAAACAGAGAAAGACAGACTAGACCAGCGTTCCAGTAGTTTTCCCCTGAAAGAGGTAAGCCCGCCCAGACGTCTTGCTTTTAAATACTGACTACTGCATATGTTTTAAACCAAAAATAATACCTTTTGATTGGAAATGTTTCAATAACATCATTTGTGCATTTTATTGAGGCAGAGGTTACAATTATTAGAGTCACCAGGAATTTCAGACATTTAAACACAGCGTCTATTTCTCCAGAGTAAACCACATCCCTGCGCGATTATTCTTCTATCTGAATGCCTTCAAACCAAGTCTTAAACCAGATCTGACGTTTGTTGCTGGTGGTCCCTCATACAAATTGGCTGTTGAAATGAACATATGGGGTTAAATGAATGCCAAGGAGATGGGACTGAATGCTGAGGGATCCCTGTGGGTGCTGAGGGAGGCAGAGCCTGTGCAGGATGCAGCAGGCAGCCTGATGTGGCTCTGAGCAAGCTGCTGCCAGTCTGGTCAGGTACTGTAGTCTGGGCCCTGCAGAGCTTGAGTGAATAAGGTTTGTCTGGTCATGGAAACTGCTCCTTCAGCCATGCAATCTCTTTATGGCTTTTCTTTCATCTGGCTTCTTCCCAAGAAGCCAGAAACTGCATCTGTGGCAGAGAAGGGACTTGGCTCAACAACCAGAATGTCCCACCCAGCATGCTCTGTGTTTCCTCCTAATCTTTTCAGCAAACATTTTTGGAACTTCTATTAAAAAACTGAGACTCTTAAGGAGCCTCTAAGGCCAGAATCCCCTTTGTTTTCTGGCCTTTCTACATCCTCTATTTGCAGCAGAGAGGCAAGCATTTAAGCACTTTCGGTTTCAATTTTTTCATGCTTCCAGGAGAGCACAAGTAAGAATTTGGGTCTAAAAGACCGTTAAAATTCTGATATCAATGACACCAACAAACTTTGAAGCCAAAGGAAGTGTCCAGCTTACAACATAGGTTGGGACATGAGGGGGTGCGAATTTGGTCAGGAGGTGACTTGAGACAGCAGTAATAAGAGGAATTCTCATTACCTGGCCATGGGTTTCAGCACCTGACTGTTTAAATCTCTAGCAAATGCTTGCTGGTTTGGAGGGAGCAGGATTAGGCTCATGGTGGAGTGCAAGCATGACAACTGTATCTTCTGTCTGCATTGTCTGGATGTGTTTTTCTCTGTGTACTTTATAACAAAAGATGCTGAGAAACCTGCATTGGGATGTTGGTGTCCCCAGAGAGTGAGGGGATTGCTATCTCACCCCAAGGGTCTTGTCCTATAGCACTTTGATACTGGCTGTGCACTTCTCCAGGGTCTGGGCTTTCTGATCCTGTCTGAAGTGTGTGTGTGTCTCCTTTTCCCCAGGACAACAACGCATTGGCTGCTCAATCCCTACTCCCCTCTTCCTCCATAAACCTCCCAAAACTTTTAGGAGAAACGTTGTTGCTTATTCTTGTGGTGCCTATGAGCCTGCAATAATGAAGGAGCAGAGCAAAAGAGAGCTCTTGCTCTAGTGAAAAAGGTAGATCTGTAGCCACTGCTCATCTGAGGGCATGCAGGTTTCTGGCAAGACTGTGTGTGTACTACTACTTAGAGTTTTGTCTACATAGTGGGCCAGGTCTTGAGTGCACTGTCAATTAAGGGCAGCAATTCAAAGTGATTCACAGCAGATTACACCAGCCAGTCTCTTGATGGAGCACACTCTGGTCCTGCGCCTGCAGGTGCTGCACAGACTGCCAAGCCTGGAGCTAGCCTGCAGTTATGCTGTCAGCCCTGCTTAGATCTAATGCTTTATGACAACTGTCTACCTGTAATGTGATAATGGGCTGAAAACCTCTGCAAAATTGATAGAGTCTCTCACAAAGAAGGAGAAACTTATAACGTGGCAGGCCTGATCCCTTTCTTAAGGTCCACATGAACTGCAATGATTTCTTTGCAGCTGGCAAGTCTGGTTCCTCTCCTGCTCCTGACAGAGGATGACTGTGTTGCTGTCCATGAAACTGCTGACCTCCTACTTACCAGTCCAGGGGAAATTGACCTGTTGCCTTTTCAGGTGCTTTAAATCTGTTTTTAACTTTGAATCCTAAAATATTGTTGAATCCTAAAATATTGTCTGCCTGCTAGGGCTTCATCCATTCTGTACCTGTACTTCTCATATTCTAGATAAAATATTTTTTGCCTGCAAAATGTTTCCAGGGTTTATACAATAAGTTCACAATGTTTAATCCCTGAAATACAAGTCATTATCTAAAACAATTAACAAGTAGTGTTCTAAAAGAAGCTGTGCTTAACATGGTGTAACACAATCTTTATAGAAGAGGCCAGATTCCTACCTACCTTTTTCTGCTGTGATCCAGGAATCACAGCTGTGACTTTGTGCTCAATGAGTGCTAAGTGCGAGTTGGGCCTAAAACATCCTAATGCAGTTTCAAACACTCTGAATTTGCTATCCAGGTAAAAGCACTGCAGCTGGGAAGTTGCAGCCATGGGAGAGGTTGTCCTCCTGGACCTGAAGAGGCCCAGATATGTTCCCTGTGAGCTGTGCAGCTGATGACCAAGATAGTGACATCACAGCCTGGTTCCTTGTGCAGGGCAACCAAAAGCTCTTTATGCAGCTGCAGTGTTGTCATTTTAGCTGGTGTAAGTAGCTGCAGCTGGTCCTGTTCCAGTTGCCCAGCTTCCACCCTGGCTTAAAAGGGCCCAGGGCTGGCATGGGGTGCTGGCAAGGCAGGCACTTGCATGAGGAGAGCAGAACAGCTGTGGTCTCCTGAGGCACTGTGGTGGTATGGGGGACTGGCCAGCACAGGTGGGAGTGGCTGCCGGGGTAAATGCCAGGGTTTAGGGTGAGACAGGGGAGATGGGCCCTCAGGGCCTGCTCCCCACACCAGTGCTCCAGCCCTGTCCTTGGGTGTGCTGCTGCAAAGGCAGGAAGCGGCTCTCGAGGCTGTGGACTGTGCTCTCCAGATCAGAGTCCCCTCCAGAGAAAACAGGGATGTTTACACAGAACACAGCTATCCTAACGGCCATGTGATAATTGAGGGGCCGGAGGCTGCTGGATAAACCCTTCCCTATGACCTCCTCATCCTCCAGAGTGTAGGCCCCCACAGTGGCTCTGACCCCCGTGCCATTCCCTGCCACATCTGTGGGCTTATCATGCTTCTTAAAGAGCCCATAAACCCATTAGCTCTGGGTAAATGATCCCTGGGCTGTCTTTAGAATAATTAAAACCACAAGGCAAACAGTTACTCTGGACTATCAGCAGCATATCAACAAAACTTGTGTCTTGAAATGTGTGTTCAATTTTTGTTATTAAAAGGCGCAGAGCCATATGTGAAACATTATCATACATCTTTGTGAAATTAGCAGAAGTATTTGAACAACCATTTTGTCTCTATCAAAACAGTGCCTTATTATTTTTTCATACTGTGTAGGAAGGTGAGAGAGCCTTATGAAGGCAGGAGAGCTCAGGCAGGCAATCCGCCTTCTGTAGCCCCTGACCACGTCTGTTTGCTGCACTGAGGCACAGGCTGCCAAGAAGCCCAGATGTGCTGGCCATCAAATGGGGAAGAGCAACAACATGAGGAGTCCTATACTGCCTTTAATCCTGAAACCCAGGACTGCAGGTTTTACCAAACTCCTTAATTGCTTTACTTTGAGTGAGGCTTTTACAGTATTTGCTGAATTTAGTTGCCATTAGGGTTAGTAGAAGTTTGCCTGTTGATTCAGTTGGAATAGAAAAAAGACCAATGCTGAATGTGCTTTGAAATTCCCACCACTTATGCTTAAGAACATATGTTAGAAAAGTGATGTCACTTCTGACTGCTTATAAACTTTCAAAATAGCATTATACCTTTAAAAAAACCAGAAGTCGTTCTAGTCCTTAGTTTTTTGAACTGTCTCGCTGAAAATTGCACCAAAACCACTTAAGAGCAAGGTTTTCTGAAGGAAGGGGGAAAGGAAGAGGAGCTGTTTCTGATTAATAGTGACCAATAACTGTGGGCAAGGTCAACATGTGTCATACAGCCATGCTTGAAGGAAAACATAGTGTGAAGTGTTTTGGCATTTAATGAACACTTTAAAAACCGCTTCTGAAACAGAAAACCCCCCAAATTATTGATCTGTTTGACAGTGCATTTCACAACTGACACTGGCATACAAATCCTTCCTGTGGACCACGTGTCTTTAGTTCTGGTTTTGTGTGGCATGAAGAGGACATAGTTGGAGCCTTTCTTGCATGTGTCTGGTTTCAAGGGTGGTAAAGACAAGCAAGATTGCAATTGGGGAAAATGATCTTCAAAGAAAATGCTGGTGCTTCTTGTCAGGCCTTGTTATCACCCAAATGGATTGAGATAAGGCAAACAAAACTGTCTGCTTAGTCAAATTGAGCAACAATTTGACTAAGCATCCCTGGATTGTCAGAGCTGAATCAGCAAATATAAAAAAGCTAAATACAGCCAACCCTACACTTACAACCCACTTGTGGTTTTCACGCTGACAACCTAGTCACTAAGTATAAATGATCCTCCCACTACTGGTTTG
Organism: Illadopsis cleaveri; assembly: GCA_013399915.1. Classification (NCBI taxonomy): domain Eukaryota; kingdom Metazoa; phylum Chordata; class Aves; order Passeriformes; family Timaliidae; genus Illadopsis; species Illadopsis cleaveri. The sequence goes on along the minus strand of VXBB01003619.1, from coordinate 778,426 downwards.
TCTGCGTCTCAGGTTTATATTCAGGCATATGACTGCATCTCTAGCCTTGCAATCTTAACTTATTTTTTTTGAACCGAACAAGTACATTGGAGCTTTCTAACAGTGCCAAGTATTTCTGCTAGAATATATTCTGGAGGATTCATGTAATAACAAACATGTGAAGGATTCCTGATATGAAAGACTCTTGCCTATAATAATTTTTTAGCTCCAAAGTGGGATTAGTTTTGTTCTAGAATTACTTAAAATTACTTAAAATCTAAATCTATGTATCTCCAAACAAGCAGTGGCCAGAACTACAGGCTCTTGATACGTCTATACTATAGACAGTAGGTTTAGCATACATAGTAATATGTGATATGAGTCCTGATTACACAGACTCCAGTCTCCTCTTTATTACTGTTGAGCAGTGACTTTTCTCCTTTCTCTGCAGAGCTGTGGATCCTGACTGAAATTTGACACTGCTTTTCTGAGAGAACCTTTTGTGGATCCTTACTAAGCAGCTCACAAATGCGTAGGGTTTAGTGGATCAAAGTGAACCAAGAGAACATAGATAAGCTTCAGAATTAGCAATTTAGCTCTATTTGTGTATTAACAGCTGTTAATATGTAATTTCCACTGGTAAATGAATGTATAGTCATTGTTTTGTGCCTTAGGATTCAGTCTCTCTCTCATTATGCAGCACCAAATGCAGATAATTTAGGATTTCTGCTATCTGGAAAGGCAACTGAACAAAAATGTTTTCGGAGACACTTTTGAAGTCCACCACAAATAGCACCCAAAGCTTATATGAAATGATACAATCAGCTGCCAACACCTCTCTAAACATCACTGTTAGCAAAAGGTAGACATGTTTTAGGGTGTAGAGAGAAAACCACACTTTGTGTAAGTTCTGGAGGTTCAACAGCCATTAGAAGGGACTCCTGTGCATTCCCTTATGTGACATCAGGCTAACTTGCAAAATGCAGCGAGATTTCTGCTCTCACAGAAAGACCTTTTCTCTAATGCTGCCACCATAGAATTGAGGAAAGACAAACACAATCCAGGGGTTTTGTAGCTGTCCTGAAGATGCCATGGCATGAAACATGTTTTGGTTTTTACCAAACCAGACTCAGCTCAAATAGGGTGCCTTGTTCAATATCCTTGGGCTGCTCTCAGGTATTTTATATGCTGCTTACCAGTGAGTGCTGTACTGCAGCCCATGCTTTCTCCAGCCTAGACATGAGAAAACCCTCCTTGTCATCCCACCTGTGATGTCACTGACTGGTAATTCATTGGCAGGGGTTGTACAGGAAAGCGGACTGAACAGCAGCTCAGGGAAAGAGCATAACACTGTGTTTCTAGCCTTGGGAAAATGTGGGAAGAAGAATCAGGAGAGAGAAAGGGAAAAATCCACTGAAATCCTATAGGGTAAATCTCTACCTGCCTTTTCTACTGGGTACCTAGGCAATGGAACTGGAAATAGTTGCAGAAGAACAAATTAGTTGGGAGAAGTAACATGTGTGCAAGGTGTTTCAAGCAGCTAATGCTGCAGTTGGCAGTGAGCTCTTTCATGGGACCACCAAGCAGGAAGGGGATGGAGCTCAGGCCTGAAGAAGCAGCTCTTATGTTTTCCACCTACATCAGGGAATGATCCAGTCACCAGTCTCTGCAGCTGTTCTGGCTTCTTCTGCCTTTTGAATGCTCCTCTTCAGATCTTTTCCATGCCAAAAGTTGGCAGCTGCAAATTGTCTGAATGCCCCTGCAGTTGGGAGATGGCCCACCTGGGTTTCAACTCCCCTTGCCCCAAATGCAGGCAATCTGAACATCATGATCACCTCTGGTGTATTTGCACTACTGATGTGGCTTCTGTTGCTCATTTAGCCTCTTCAAGATAAGTTTTTCTCTGGTGAGAATCCAGGAGGAACAATAAATTCATCAGTTTATCCACTGTAGAACTTAAATGCCCAAAGTATACATTACTGTAATTCCCCAGAACAGAAGCTGAGGTGTCGAAACATTTCCAGCTGGGACAAAGTGAACAGAGTCTGATAAGCTGAGTTTGGCTCTGTTTGCAGTGGACATACCAGTCTGGAAAACTGCCCAGTGTGCTGTTGTAAGAGACCTGTAATTAGTACGTGACCGCCACTCGTAGTGTATCTGAGGGTAAAAAGAAAACAACAAACCTCATCTCTCGTCAGTTTTTCCAGGTTCTTGATCTTTAGCTCTTTATAAAGTTGTAGTCTTTTAATTAAAATGCCCAATTATGCTTTTGACAGAGATTCTGAAGGCCAGCAAGCTGTAATGTTGGATACCAATTGATTATGGAATGTCTCTACAAATTTACAGCCCTGTGATCCACCCTGTATCAATATTATAGTTGGATGTCTTCTGCAGCTGTGTATAATCAGCATCTCATGACATCCACAGTATCCCTACATGCTGTGTGGAACAGTTTCTAGAGAGCTGGATCACAGTGTAAGTGCTACATGTTTGAGGGAGTGGAGGTGACTTTTACTGGTAACACCTATAGAGGGGGTTAAGCCTCACAAGGGGACAACAGGGAATCTCCCAGGCAAACAAATCCTTTGGGATGCTCTAGCTGGAACAGCTCTTCTACAGCAGGCCTGTATTTAGTAGGAGTGAGTAACCAGGGATATTAGGAGTGCAATGAAAACACCGTTTTCAACGCAAATCAAAAACACAGCATGATAAAGCTATGATAAAGTTAACCCTATCCCAGCCAAATCCAGTATAGCCTTCTGAAGGGAGAACTTGCAGTTGTTGCCTCTGTGTTTTGCTTCGTGGATGCTGTAGTCACAACCCAGTTGACCTGCAGGCTGGCTGGGGTTTGAACAGATCACAGAGCAGCTTCCTGGAGGAGATGGGAGTGGGACAGCAGCTGAACTGCCTTAGTCTTTTGCAGACCAAATAATTAGCCTGGGCAGAGCACCCTGATGGACTTCAGGTCCCCCGTGGTCTTGGGTGTCTGTCCTGAACTGAATTGCATGATTCAGACATTCACCACCTTTGCCAAGTGCAGCTTGGTGATGGAGAATCAAAGCTAGAAATGTTCTGTATTTCTCTGTTTGAAGTAGATTCTGCTTTGCAGAATCTGGAAGTAAAGGGCATAGAGGCTTTCTCTGCTCTTCCTAATAAAGGGAAGTTTCAGGTTCTACCAGTCAAAGCTCATTGTGAGGCAGGAGAGCCCTGCTAATATTGCAGCTGTATCAATTAGATACAGCCTCATTTAGAACATATCACAAAAAAGTTCAGGGTTTAGAAAGAAAAGAGGTGTCTAGAAATTATCTCTTCGTTTGTGTTTGTTATAATATTATGTAAAATGCATGCTCAGTTGCTGCTGAATTGTTATAATTAATTACATTATACCTTGAACAACTGGTAAAAATGTATATGTTAGAGATAGACCTGAAACTTCATGTCTGACGGTGCTTATGTTGTCTGAGAATTCAGGCAAGGGTTTGAGGCACTAAGTGCTTTGCAGTAAAATATCCTTTGAAAGAATTTGGACTCCAGCAAAGGAGCTAATACGCACCACCACCACCCTCCAAAACACCCAAACCGCACATTGAGTGTCAGTCAGTGCTACCAGGAATGTACTGGCAGAAGCTCTGCTTTTTTGTTGCTACTCAAACCCCGACATATTTGTAGCTTTATTTATAGTTCTTTCATATATTTGAAGGTGTTCCACCAGCTATTGACAAAAGAATCCTAACTCTGCTGGAGTCCTAGCCAGAATGTGTTTTCTCCTCTTACACTTGTTTCTTTGGAGGTTTGGCTTGTGCCAACCTGCACAGCGATATTCCTTTGGAAGCTAAGGCTTACAGGTAGTGTCACAGCCAGCCTGGCTCCCAGTTGTGCTTTCAGGCTTCGGGAGAGAAGGGAAATTGCAACTTATGCCCTCTTCTGCTTCACGCTCCAGTTGGCCTCGGCTCTCCCATTTAGCAGAATAGGTACTTTTAATGTGGTTTCAAATTGAGGGTCACAAATTACTTGTCAAGCGATTTGCCCGTATTATGTTGCACTTTAGACTTTCATTCTCAAAGGTGAACACTGGTATATTTATGATCTTCTGAGGGAGAAAACCAGAATTTAATAGGACTTGCTAAATAGAGCAAATGAGGTTGCAGTGCACTTTCCCTCTGTTATATATTAAGCTGGTGTTATTAAGTGTTAACTTAACAATGTATTGTATGGACAGCTAAAAGGGGCCAGGAAAAGTCTTTGTGTAAAACATGTAAACAGCTAGGGTGTTTTTTTGGGTTTTTTGGTGGGTTTTTTTTATTGGAATCATTAACTGCACTGTAGTTAAATCCTTTGTTTTCACGGCTGGTTTAAATTAAATTAGCAACATTATGATTTTTTTTTCTAATATGGCAGCTTTAATGCATATCAAAAGGTTTTTAACAGAATAATTTAACTATGTATATTTTAAAGGTTTTTTTTAAAAAAAATAATTACTGAAATTTTCTCTGGTAAAAAGCTAGGATTGTCTAAGGCCAGTTCAGAACAAGCATGTTTAATATATAAATTTTGCTGATACTCATAATATGATCCAGTGGTATTAGCTTGTTTTAAGTGCACATGTAAAGGTGGAGATGCATAGGAATTGAGAATAAGCTCTTGAGACAAGTCCTGTGGGACTTAAGGGACGAATGTCCATTACGTTTCAAATATTTGGGTATGTAATGCCACAGGTTTTCCAAGGGAGTGCTCAGCTAGTCCGCACCTTAGCATCTGTACCTAAGCAAAGAGCAGATTTAACAATGCAAAGATATGTATCATTAAAATACAGAGCATTACATTTAGTCCTGAGGGCATTCCCTGTGGTTTTTATCCAGACCAGACTCCAAGAAGTGAGTATTTATGGATTCTTTCTCAGTGCAGCTTTCCTTTTCGAGAGGAGAGGTTTTCTGCTCTGGTGTAGCCTGCTGCCCTTGAGCACCTGTCATCTTGGCTTGCTGGTCAGACCTGAGGATGTCACCTTGGAAGTTCCAACTTTCTACTTCACCTTTAGAATGTTTCAAAAAACCTCTTTCAAACTGAAATGTCATATCTGAGTCAAACTCAAGTAATGCTAGGGACTCTGTCCCAGCTGGTGCTCCCAGAGAAGTTTGGGGTCTGGATGCTCTCAGGGCTACTATAAATCTTTCTCTGGACAGGTCACTTGCATGGTAGCAGATGGCAGGGAGGTGCACCAGGATTTTTGGATTGGTTTCTTTGATCTTTTTCTTCATTTTTCCACTCTTTCAGACCCCACTGGATCATTTCCAGTGAAATGCTATGGCTGTCACAGCATAGGAAGCCCACAGGGCACATTCAGGTGGATGCCAGGCTTCCCAAGGCCCAACATGTTGCAGAAAGCCCTTGAAGAGTGAAGCTTAATGGTGGTGGGATTGCAGGATCCCCACCCACAGCCCTGGAACTGCCTTTCCTCTCCACACCAGCTTTAGCAGCAGTGACACAGGTCAGCCCCATCTGTGGGTAAGACACAAGAGGGCCGTTCTTCTTTCCTTCTCTGTACATCCCCATGTTACACTCAGCTCTTGTTCCTGTTTTTTTCCTCCATGCTTCATCCTTCCTTTCTCCTACGCTTGCACCTGGCCGTTGCCGCCTTCCCCGTGTGCAGATGGGGCTGTTCAATAGCCTGTGTTTGTGGAATGAGCTAATTTAAACACACACATTTGTCTCTTACATAAATGTGTTTATATTGTTTTTATGTGCTTTTGCATAAAAGCTGGATCAAATAAACCTGAGCCCTGGGAAGAATAGTAGCATCTGCTGGATAGGGCAGGCTGCTGGGATCCAGTTGCTGGGGTTAGAGTAGAAGCTCCTCACCTGAACAGTTGCTGATTGTGCAGTAAAGTACCTGCACCACCTCGTCAAAATGCTCTTAGATAAGTGTAGGTTGACCTGGTGAAACTGTTTCTGGGATTGATCAAACACAGGAGGCCGTGTTGTACAGGCAGCTGGGGGAACTCAGAGCAGTTTTGTGGCAGGAGTTTTAAATGGGTGATATTGTAAGAGGTGGCTTGTGGTCCCTTCTAGAAGCATTGGTGTGAGTTGCCTCTGCCAGAGGTCATTGCTCCTCTGTGCACTCCTACAGCAGCTGCTCCTGCACATTCCCCTAAAGCAGCTGCCAGGGAGCAGGAAAGGCAGTGGTGGGCAGCAAGAGCCAGACAGTGAGAGAGTGAACATCCTCTTTCACTTGGAGAGGATATTTGAACACCTAAGAACAAATATTGTAATGGTGCAAGTGGAGGAAAGACAATATAGGAAATGTCCCTGTCCTTTCCTTGCCTTTCTGGAAACACTTCAAAAGGAATGAAATGGGCAATCAGTAAATGATTCTGCAAAATACATTCCTGATCTATCAGCAAAGTCAAATGGAATTACCTAAACAATTTAGAGATTAGGAACATTGCAGAGCTCTAACCGTTCCTTGAAGGGAGTTCACCCACAGTTTGGTTTTACAGGAGCATGAAAATACAATTTATTTCAGTAGGAGACAGTAGGACTTTCCAAGTAGGGATGGGTTCCCATTCAGGAGGGTCTGAGATTTCTACAGAAGGTGTTTGATGAGTGAGGTCAGTGTTTCCAAGGTTGTGCTAAAGGAGCCAGGACAATGGCAGTAACTCGTACCCCAGATAATTTTAGGGACTCACTGCAGACGTATCTCCCCACAGAGCTGTTTGCTGGGTTCCCTAGACTTTAAACAGACTTCATTTCATGCTAGAAACAACAGGATTCTTTGTCTTCTGTGTTTCTTTGATACTGGGACCGTCTTTCTAGCACATAGTTTGAGGTTTTGAAATTTACCTAAGGCTACTCTCTTCTCATGCAGTAATTAATCATGAAGAAACTGTTTAAGTAACAGACTCCTCAGTGCCTTCCTTTGGTACTGGAGAATGTGGAAACATAACCTGGAGCTCAGGCAGGCCCTGATCCCTGGACATTGCAGGCAAAGCAATCATGCATACCCTCACTATCGAGAAGGAGCTCTCCTTGAGAAAAGCTGCCCTTTGTGTTGGTGTGCAGAGCCTTCAGTGAGCTACCTTTGCTCCTGCCTCAGACACTGCAAGTAAAACTCCCTGGTAAGCAGGACGGGTATTCAAAAGACTCTCTAGGCACTTGCAAAACCTGAAGAGTAAAGAGTTCGAGTATTTGTAATTGGCTGGGGAATACTCCTATTGCCTGATGCACCACTGCCCCTTTAATTGTCATTTTGTTTTCTAAAGTTGGTCCTAAAACTGGTGAGAGAAAATATCTGAAGGTACCAGTAAATATGGTGATAGGAATGTTCTGCTTTTTAAATTATTTTCAGAGTAGCATTGAGGTACTACAGTGAATGGTGCTGCTCTGGTCAAAAACCTAAATGTTTTAAAAGTTTCTTCCCTTACAGTGTGTGCAAAAGCCTTTGCACAGGGAATAATTGAAACAAATATTTCCTTATTTTTATACCTCAATACTTTTCCCACACAGTGGAAATTTCCTGCCCTCCTCCGTTCCATCCAAGGGCTATCTAGAAAAGTTTTATTGAGAGATGCCTGAAGAGAAACACAGAATTCAGAACATCCTGTGCTTTGTGGATATTCCATACTGATTCAGGTTTACCTTCCAGCATTTTCTTTCTTTTTCTTTTTTCTTTTTTTTTGGGGGGGGAAGGGGTGTTAGTGGGGTGGGAACTGTGAGTTTATTTTTCCCACTGCAGTTAGTATTTTGTTGCATGTCTTGGAGAGTGCAAGTTCTTGCCTAGAGGAAGTGTCCTTGTTTTGATGGACATGGATACTGATAAAAAAATATTATTTTCTGATTTAAATTGAGGTGCTTTTTATTCCCCCTTTTTATTTTTGTCAGATGCCTGAGAAAAGTGAATCAAAGCAATGGGTTGCAGCAAATCCTGGCTGCTGTGCTTTTCCTGTCACTTCTTGCCTCTTGGCCACTTGGTGAGTGTTGGGTCTCCTCAGGAGGGGTCCTGAGCAGCCCAGCGAGGTGCTGTGGCCCCACTGTGCTGCGCTTCCCTTCCCTGCTTGTTGGCCACGAGGGTGGGCTGAGGCCAGTTGGTAGACAAGGATTTGGCAGCTGGTTCCATCCAGCCAAGGGCTGGAAGGATGGGGTGGATTTTTCATGGAATTGCAATCCTCTTGCACCATGCAAGGCCAAATTTTCCTCTTGTACACTCAATATCTGCGGAGTTAATCCCAGCCTACAGTGAAGCTGGAAAACTCTGACCTCTACAGCTAATTTCCAATTGTAATCCTAAAAGAAGAATGGTTGGCTAGTTTGGTTTTTCTGCCCGTGCTTAAGTGCATTTTGCTTTCATTACGGGGTGTCAAGTTGTTAATATTTATGGAGGACACAAAAGAATGAAAATTCTGTTTCGTGTTCAATCTGACATCTTTTGGCACCAAAACCCTCTAGTCATGGTAGTGGTTCAGTTTCAATTCGGCAGAGCTCTTTCGACATGAAGTGCTTTAAAGTGTGGTTTGGCTCAGAGGAGGGATTCTATGCAAATAGAATTCAGGAGGTCTGCCTTTATTGTCTCAAATATTAATAATTTCCAGATCAAATGCAGTTTGCCTTGAGTTTGTTTTTTTGTTCTTTCTTCCTGTTCTGTCATCTTGGTGATCGTGATGCTTTTAAAGTCAACCTGCCTCTTTCCTTGGCATATGTCCCCCTTGACAGCGAGGTTCTGCAGGCCTCCTCCAGCTCAGTTACCCCTTTCACTCTGCAAAAGGCAGATGCAGCAAGAAGTGGCTCCTGGGAGCTGCAGCAGAGGAATGAGCTTGCCCAAGTGGGTGCACTGAGGCTCAGGGGCCAGGCTGTGCTCTCTGAGCCTGCAGTGGGACAATATTCTGCCTTGCTCCTGGAAAGCTCTGCCTGACCACACACCAGCACCTGTCCAGATCTGCTCAGCCCAGTCCAAACTTCTGAGGTTCTTCCAAAGGTTCAGTGAGAGATGATGTCATTGCTGGCATCATGCTGAAATGCCAAGTCCTGGAGGCCTTCTCTGCAGCTCCAGCAGCACAGCCATGCATACTAACATGAGTGAAGTGGCACTGCCTTGGAGGTTCTTGGGTCAATGAAGCTTGTTCTTATGGAAGACAAAAGCTAACTTGTACAACTTTAACTGTGTGCATTTGGCAGCAAAAATAGTCAAAAAACCCCAAGATTCTCCAGAAGGCTCTGGGGAAGGAGAGATTATTACTGAAAAGGGTATTTAATTATCTTGTTAAAACAGCCCACAGATTCTCAGGAAGTTAAGGAACACTGAATGCTGCAAACTGTGCCTGTAAGCACAGGTACAGTGCATGTGTTCAGAGAATGTATGTTTGCAGATAAGCTACTTGCTCGTGAGCAGGCATCATTTGTGATGCACTCTTTGCATGCAGTGCTGAATCTGTGAAGTATAGCAAACATGCACTATGCAGAAATATTGTCTTTTGAACTATTTTATAATTCTGATGTTGAAATCACAGTTGTCTGGAAAAACCTTCTTCCAGTAAGTGCCCTATGTTTCCTGCTAAGAATTCATTCATTATTTGCCATACTAGCTTAGGCATACATTGCATATCCATAAGCCACTGCATATGGAATACTCATTTAGACCAGACCTCTCCTGGAATAAAACCCTTTAGGACAGCATGATAGCTCTCTGAGTACATGCTAGATAGTTTCAAATTCTCATTAATACTTTTTATAGTTTATGATTGCACTATATTCTACTATTGATCAGAGAGTCTAGTTTAAATATGTTTCTTACTGAGGATTTGTGTATGAGGAAAGAAACGTGTTAGTAGTAGGACGTAAACACAGATACAAATGAAATAGCAACCTTTGAGCTGGAGGCTTGGTTTGCCAGTCACTTAGATAACCACTGCTATTGCCAGTGACCCTGTAAGTACAGATGTTCACATTAAATGTTCTCCATCCAGTACCCTCACTGACACACTCCATGGTAGCATTTAATGCACTTCACACCAGCTGAATGGGGTGGAACGTAAAAGTTAATTTGCAAACTTTCACGTTTTCTGCCATATTTCAAAGTCCATCCAGACACTTTAGCTGGGGTTATTGTGCCAATGGATAGTGCCCTTTGATCCAGAGGAAACCAGGCTTAGCTTCTGCCACACTCTCCTCCTGCTGCAGTCTGTGTGAGCTGCCACAGGCTTTGCCTATCATCCAGGGAAAGGGAAACTGTATCTTGATTTAACAAGGTATTAGAATCCTGATATAAAGCTTGTGCTGATGTGTTATGGGATGATTACACAGTATAGTTGTCTCTCCATATTTTAGTGACCAAATGAAATGGCAGCCTGGAAGGGTCTGTCCCCCAGCATGCAAACAGGATGCCTATCTTCCCACCCCTCAACAAAAAGTATCAAGAATTTAATGGATCTTAGCACCGTCTTTCTTCTGCTTTCTGACATTTGATATGGAAAATGCTTGTAAGTGTGTGATCAATGCTTAGTTTGCTGTATGGGAACGGTTATAGTTTGAGGGGTGTCTAGGGGATACTTTATGAACTATCAAGTAACTCATTAACTGGCAGGCTGAGTACTTGACACCAGAATCCCAGGTAGGCTAAGGTGTCTTCTGATACAGTGTGCCAGAGTTTAAAAATGCAGCAAATAAGTGTTCATCTAATAGCTCTCATCTCTTCTCCTGCAGACAGCATGTCATTTAAAATGGCAGAGACACAAATTGCCTTTGCTGCTGGACCTCTCCTAGAAAGAACACCAGTTTCCTGTATCACTGATATTAATGTTAGTTAAAATTTTCTGTGGAAGTGGAAATTGCATTAGAAGATGGTGTTTTTCTATCAGCATTAATAACTTTCTACTTTTTCTTCCTGGTTTTTTTTGTTTTTTTTTGTTTTTTTGGGGTTTTTTTGGTTGTTGTTGGGTTTTTTTTGTTGTTTTTTTTTTTTTTTTTTTTGTCTAAAGCAATAGGTCTGATATAAGGTACTTCTTTCAATCAATGGTGGCTCACACCTTTACCTGGAGTTCCTGAGTCAGCTGTAGAACATTTTACTGCTGTACTCCTACACCCCCATGTTCTGCTATCTCAGCACCTTGCAGATGTAAATAAGGTATAGGGAAATATTATTAACTAGGCTGTACTTACAGATAAACTGAGGCACTTTCTATGCTGCAGCTGAAGGAAGAGCATGAGTGTACATACCCTCATTATCAGCACCTTCTTAGGATCCTTAACATACAGGGAGCACATGGGAGCACAGACAGCAGGTTAACCTGAATACAGCAATTGCCTGTTCTCTCTTGTGAAAAGTTGTGCCCCTGGACTGGAGCTCCAAGCAGGAAGTCCATGCAAAGCCCCTTGATTGCATGCTCTGCTGTCTTCAGTCCAGAATCAGTAGCACCTCATTTAAATCTTCCCTTTTTCATTTGCCAGATAAAGGAATTCTTTCTGTTCCTCTGCTCAGGCCAAGCCACCCCAATGGCACAGGAATCACTGTTAGGTCAAGGTCATAGAGGACCAGCAACAACAGAAGTGTGGAGTTCATAACTGTGTCAGGCCAGGGTGAGCTGCCTGAACAGGGATGCAAAAGCCTTTGCTCCATCCCACACAAACAGTGGCATGCATCTTCCTGGGGGAAAACAAAACCTAAGCATTGCTTCACAGAGTGAGCAGGAACAAGAAAGCACAGTGCAGCTCAATTCACCAAGTGAGTGCTGGATGACACCATGTCAGTGTCTGAGGTGCAACTCACTGCCTCAAATCCCTGTCATCACATCCCATGACTGCCCATGGATGCTGAGAGGGAACAGAGCAGAGTGGGCAGCTCTGTGCCAGCAGGGACAGTGGACTGGAGGCCACCAGGTGGGAAGTACAGACCATATTCAAGTAACAGAGCTGTCAGGCAAAGATGCATTGGGAGCATTAAGCCCTGCTATCTTGCAGATTATTGTGGTTTGTGGGAAGTGCAGATAGAAAGGAAAATAACGTGCAATATGATTTCATGGTCAGTGTAGGTTGTTGCAGACAAATTCTCTTGATAAACTGACAACCTGACTGAACCCACAAGCAGCAGAGACGCCAAGGAGGGAATCTATACTGCCTGTAAGAGTCTTGTCATTTTCAGAAGTGTCTAAAGTGTCATGGAGATATTTGCAGAGTAAAACAGGTAAACCAAAAGGTATTTTCATTCCTTTTCATTCCTCCCCTGAAAAAAATATCAGTAGAGACAAATAAAGCAGCATTTGGAAAAATCTGGAAGTTGTTAGCCTTCACTATGGCCAAAAGCAGAACTGGGATTATACATATGCAGTTTGGTCAGAAATCCCCTCTAAGGTACTAGAATTATGGGGTCACATAGTCACAGTCCTTTGGTGAAGCAAGAGAAGAGAGAAAAGAAGCTGCTCAAATTACCCTGTAAATACCAGGTAATCACCTACATCTTATTCAGCCTCCTTTTTCCTAATCCAGTTGAAAGATTTTATAGTGTGTACTGCATGCAATTCACAAAAATGACAGTTATAAGGCAAAGCTGTTTATTTTACATTATAATGTTCAAAAATATTCTCAGTTGGTAATATCAATATTCTCAAGCCCAGCTATTGGTAAACTCGGGCACACCAAATAGAACAGTAAAAATTATGAGAGTTTAGAGTAAAAACACCCTCAACTGCTTCCCAATTTCTGGTTGGTTTTTTTACAGGTGCACTGGGCTTCTGTTTTTCTGCATGCACAGCCCACTCCAGTAAGTGGGACAGCTTTCCAATGTGTGGTTTAAACAAATGCAAGTTAAAATTCTTCCAGATTCACCTAACTCACAGTTGATGCTGTAAGATGCTTGAAAAATATTGCAAGACACCTGTTAAATATTTTGGCAAGATTCCCAGTTGCATCCAGCTGATAGATAATGCGTCAGGTTTCAACTGTATGAAATGTTGGGAGGTATTGTGGAAAAGGCTGCAGCAGCAGGTTGTGAATGAAGCAGAAAGAAGATTTTTTTTCCTTTGGAAGTAACCATGTTTTATTGTTCAGATTTTTATCGCACATTGGTTTGGTTTTGTTGTGAAGGAAAGCAGGTGAGGCTGGAAGGGCCCTCTTGAGACCATCTAGTGCAAGCTCCATGTGCAAAGTAGGATCAGTTAGAGCATTTCTGATGAAAAATGAGGCTGGTTATACCAGGCAGTGCACTTGGAATTTCAGAAAATTGCCAGAGGGCAAGAAAGAGGAAGAAAGGGTGATGGGCTCAGATAAAAGAAAATGTGGCTGGCTTCACAGACTAAAGGTGCTTTAAACGCCTCTGATTAAGCACCTTTCCATGCCCACCATTAAGAGAGGAAATAGATACTTCTGGGATTTTGTATTTTGCTAGGCTCAGCGATGACAATGAACTATATATATATGTATATATAGTTGTATAGACTTTATATAGCTAGAGATAAGCTTAAGTGAATGCAGTACTTAATAAAGGTAGATGGCAACTCTGGAAACTTTGAAACCTTTTCTTCAGGCAAACTTTTCTAATGACACATGGGTACAACTGTGATGCACAGCAACAAGCTCCCTATTTGGGGAGCTCCGTTTGCAAGAACTTCACTGTAGGGCAATCACAACAAATGAGCAGCAGATGAAGCAGGTATCACACACAGTGGGTGTAGCACACTCAGAGGTGGTGGCTGCTACCATGCTCCTGGTCTGTGCTGCTGAGGCTGGGACCTAACATGATGCTTTGAATGATGGATCTCCCAGTGCACTTGGGTGAAATGAGGCTGTTTTTAATAATGCGTGTGACACATGCAAGATGGAGACCACTGGCTGTTTAGCAGTCAGAAGGAAATAGCAATATCTTCAGGGACAGACTGACAAGCTGGGGCAAGAGATGAAAAAATTGTGGTGGTCATACATGTCCTCAGTTGCCTCTACATGATGAGAGGCCACTTGGCAGACTCTTGGGGAGAGTGTTCTAGGAGCAGGCTCTGGCCAGTAGTGCTGTTTTTGCTTCTTCACTTGTGTCAGCTCTGTGCTGAAGCAGCTTTGCCCTGTGACAACCTGTTTGGTGCATCACCCCCCAGTGGCTCCTGCAGGGGCAAGAGGCTGGAGGTGTACCAGCAATTTGACTGAACTACTCTGACCTTGGACTGTTGGTGGTAAGGAGCCAAAGTTTCTATCTGGCAGGAAATCTAATTGTTTAAAAATTAAAATTCACTTGTAATTGAAGTGAAAAATTAGAATCTCAGCATCTTGTGTTAAGCAAATTCAGGGAAATGTTGATTATTTGCCCAGAAATTGTTCTATTAGTTTTAATGTTAAATGTAATAGTCATACTAAATATTGAATGCATGGCTACAAAGGGTCAATGTAAATATTTACTGTAGCATTAACTATATGATACGATTGCAGTGGAATGTTTGGACTCTTTTCCCCATTACAATTTTATTATAATCGACATGTTTCCCCAAACATTTTGGTTTGAACAAAATGATATTGATCTTTTTCAAGAAAAACTGTTTTAGTCAGCGTTTTTCTAGGCAGCTGTGGCCCACAGAGTAGAAGTCAGGCTGACCTTGTCCCTTCCAACATCCTGCAAACAGCTCTTCTGTTGGGTTGCTCTTCCAGAGTAGAGTTTTTGATAAGGCTGGGGAGACAACATGCTCCAGGGGTGCTTGGGTTGAATCAAGTGGTGCTGTGAAAAGAATCTGGGGCTGCTTAGGAGGAGAAAGGAGAGCAAAATGCTTTTGCTATGGGCATATTAATAACAGAAAGGGGAGATGCTAGAGCCAGCTATTCACAGATATTCACACTCTGGTTTTGGAGCTAAATCAATGGGAGTAAGGCCCCAGGTGCCTTTAGGAATCCATCCCTCAACGTGTTGCAGTCTTGCAGTCCTGGCTGTGTCAGGACTAGCCCAACCAGAGATGCTGGAGTGGGGTTGTAAACCATGCTGGAAAATCCCAGACAGTAGCTCAAAAATGCTGAAGTGTCAGTTTGCCTTCAGCTCAGGCTTCTGGATCTAAATTCTCCTGATGAGATGAGCTGGTCGTGCCCCAGCAATCACTGAGCACCTTCACTGCCAGGGCACCATGATGGGCTTGCTGGAGTCTTGTAGGAAAGCTGGAGCCCTGCTGTACCCTGTTGTGCCTCTTCCCTGTGCACTTCAAGGTTGCTCTCCCTGCATGTCCCTGGCTGTTGGCACCTTCCCACAGGCGCAGGTGTCCCTGTCTTGTCCCCTCTGTGAGTCCTGCCCACCTCACAGGCAGCCTCTGGGCTAGCTCCCATCTGGGTTTCTTGTCAAGGGATGAGCAGCTCTCTGGCTGAAGCAACCGCCAGAGGAGGAGGTATAGGCAAAACTGCTTTGTACCAGTTTAGGATGGGCTTAATGATTTTCCACTTCTCAAAGCGGCAAAGTTTTCCTACTGCTCTTGCTGTCTGTATGTGGTGGGATAAATATCTGTTGGGCAGTTCTAGTTTGCAAGTGAGGGCAATTACCATGCCACAGGTGTGTTATCCTCTGAAAGGTTTTATTTCTCTCAAATACATGGACATGTCTGCAAATAATTTGAAGCATTGCTAATATATAGCCTTAAACCCCGTGGAGGATAATTACTGAGTTTTTTTCCCTTCACCTTACTGTATCTTTGTTTTATTCACCAGGGGAAAACTCCCATTGATGCCCCTCCCAGTTGCCACATAAAAACTGTCTTTGAAGTGGGAGTACAAGTCACAATAAGTTTATTGTTAAAGTAAATTAGCACTGAATGAGAACATAGTGTATCTTTATAAGCCAATAGAGTTTTTGGAGAATGAGCCATTAAATTCCAGTAGTTTTGCTCCTGTTTGTGGTTCACTGCTGGTTTGTGTGAGTGCCTGATAAGAATCAGTGGAGGAATGAACTGACCATCTCCTGCAAACAAAACTTTTTTTTAACCTCTCTGTCTGCAAAATGCAGAACCTTTAGGGTTCTGTTTCCTTTCATTGCAGGCTGCATCTGCAGATGATTGGAAACATACCTATAAGTCCCAGGATGTTCAGATAGAAAGCCTTGGAAGTTCAGTTCTACATCAAACCTTTTGAAGTTCATTCCCATCTCTGCAAATGACTGATGGAAATGACTGATCATCTGAAACTTGTTAAGAATGTAATCCATTAACTCCCTAGTGGCTTTTGGATCAGGCCCTTGCAGTGGGCTCTCCTGAAATAAGGGACATTCATTTTCCATTTTGCTGCATTATTGATTGGTAGGAATCTGAAATGGGACAAAATCTAATTTTCACTTTCTTTTCCTACAGTAATTTAAATAGCCTTTAAATGGAAGCCTGGCACCAAGTGATGCCTAAAATAGGACAAAAAAATAACAAAACAAACAAACAAAAAAAAAAGGGCTTGAAAATTCCAGAGGAAGTTGACATCTTTGAAACATGGGCTGGACTGCAGTGCTAGTTTATTCATCTAGTTATTTTCTGGATCCTGGGGCTCATCCTGTTCTTGAATGTGGTAGCAGTTTTCCCTGAACAGGGGACAGAGGGAGAATGGAATGCAATTGCTAGCTCCATGCTTACTTGCAGAGGCTCCACTTGTTTTGGCATGTCTTTAGATTGTGTTTGCAGAGCACTCAGCAGAGCTGGATATGAAAATCTCCTTACCACAGGGCATTCCTATATCTCCCAACTTCCCCGTGATCTTTGCAGGAGACTTGAACAAATTCTCACTGCCTGCTGTCTCTGGCTCAGGAGTGAGCAGTGGAGAGGGTTTGCTGACCTGGTTTAACATACTGTTATGCAAAAAGCAGTGCCAGGATCTGGTGAGCATGGCAGCATCTTAAAATGGCCTTGCGTGCATCTGCAGTCAAAGCTTAGGAAGAAAATTATAACTTTACTACTTCTCTTCAAGGCTATTAAAGCTGGCACAGGAAAAACTGGAGAGTTTGTCTTTTTTATTGGTTTGGACTCTGAACTCTTTGCATGTGCACATATGTCTCTTGGTAGGGCTGTTACACACAGGGTGGAAGAAGCCTGGCTTTGGCTATCAGACATCTGATTGCTGTGGAAGAACAGCTTTCCAATTTTTTACGGTTTTCCCTGAGGTGGCACATTGAAGATGGTATGAACACAGAGTCCTCTTAAAATCGTTTTGTAAATTCACAGTGTAGACTAGGATACATTCACCTTGAAGGATGAAAAAAAAACCAAAAAAACCCTCATCATACTATTTATGTCTTAAGGAAAAAAAAAAACTCTTCTGAAGTGAAATTTTGACTCGCTGTGGGCACTGTTGAAGCCAATGCTTAGAGATGATAATGTGAATTTTCCTCTGGGCTAGGAAAGCATCAGTCCACTTGGTGTGCTGGACCAAGGGTCCAGTACTCCAGCACTGGGGACACCATGGAGGCCATAAGCCCCAGGCTTGGAATGCAGAACTGGATGTTGTGAGCTGAATTTTCTTGGACTGTGACATTTTCTTAGGGCTGCAGTAGCTCACGGCAGCTGGCAGACATTGCTGCAGCCCTGAGGTTGCTCTAGTTAGCACTGGGAGATCTCTGCAGTGAAATATTTCATGCTGTAAGAACTGAAGTGCTAAATGCAATCCACTTGGGAGCACAAGGCCAAGTAAAGCATTAACACCAGAGTTAAGACAAACTAATTCAGGAATAACTAATATTGTTGACTTTGCTTGCACAAAATGTCACTTTCTTTGAGCTTTTATTTTCTCTCCCAAGAGCAGGTTTAAGGGTAAACACAAATATTAGTCATCTTTCTCCTATTAATTATTGTTAAAGATTTAAAGGGTCATAGACTTTGAAGTTAATGCCCCATTCAATGTGGGAAAAGGCAAAACTGTACATCCCCAGTGGTGTTCTTTCTGGCTGGCTGGTTGATCACAGACTGACTGTCCTGCCTTGTGACATCAGCAGCACATGGTGTTACTTAGGGGCAGTAATTGTGAGAAGAAGAGGGTTTCAGAGGAACAGAGTGAGAGAGTGAGCATGGCTGCAGGTGTGCAGCGCATGCGTGTGCACTCCTGCACATGTAGGGGAATGAATGCAGCACAGCCCTGCTCCTAAATCCTGGTGTGCCAAGGCCTGCTTTTCTGCCCTTGTGCAAGGTTTTATCTTTGCTTATCTTGTACAGTGATCTCTTTCATGTCATGTATACAAAAGGACTTCTGAAATCTTGGATTAAAAACTTTGGAATAAAGTTGATTTCTTTCAAACATGGGTGGTTTCTATGGCCTGCTCCACTCTCAAAATGACTGTGTCCAAATGGCATTGCAGGACTCCTGGATTCACATTTATCAGTTCCAGGTCAGATTTCTTAGCTTTACAATAGTGAAAATGTTTCGTAACCCTCTGCCCACTTCCTCGGATGAAGATGAGCAGAGTTTTTGCTTTCTCGGAAATCTCCTCTCTTGCCTGTGTGATTGCCTTTTATCAGCCCCACACAGATATTACGAGGGATGGAGTTTGCACTCATACTTAGAGCTATTAATGGGGATGTGTGTAGGAAAAAGGACCCAACCCTGCTAACAAGATTTTAGGAAGATTTGAAGAATGGAACAGCTTTTATGAACTTAGTATGTTTGTGACACAACATTGAAGGCAATATTGAATTTAAACCTATGAAAAGATCAACAACTTGGCAAAAAAATTGATTATTTTTACCTAATCAGTTTCATTTGCCACAAATGCAGTTTTGAAGCAAAGATAGCTATTACTTTGGATCACATTCAATGAATAGTTTTGGCTAGAAGTGTTGAAATATTTTGTATTATATCGATATAGCTATACCTGTATCAAAAAAAACCTGCTCTGCACTTCTCAAAGTATTTGAGTTTGGGGCATTTGTAAAGTAGAAATGGATTTTTTTTTTTCTGCAATGACAATTCAAGCTCAAAAACTCAGATTTATAAAAGGATATATTTTTTCCTGCTGTCTAAAGGAAAAGGGTAGAATATTTTGAAAGTTAGTGTTTTTTTCTTTTAAACCTAGGTGATTTTTCTGGAAGGTTTAAAAAAGGAAACATTTCATCAAGAGCAGATCTTCTTAAGAGTCCTCCTGTTAATTTAAAATTTATTTTTTAAATATTGCTGGTGAGCCACTGAACGCAGCTCTATTTGTAGTAAAAGCCAGGGAAATTGCTGCCTAGAAGTGGGATTTGCTCCCACATTGCCTCCCTGCTGTGATTACCTCTCTCCAGGGCCTTCTAGGGTGTCTGATGCTCTGCCTGGATTTGATTGAATATTATAAGAAGGAAAAGTAAGGACTCACTCTGTAGCATGGCCTTCCTTTCCAGTACATGAGTGCTCACAATGCAAGTCTTTCCCTTTACTGAAAAGGTCTGTAAAAAAACCCAAGACCCCCCCGAAATCAAAACAAACAAAAAAACCCAGCCTCAACTTTGTGCAGTTTGGATGGATATCCACGACTCTGTTGTGTGCAGCAATATTTGTAAAAATGGAACAACACTTCTCACTCGTTTCTGAACTCATGTGCCTCTTCTGTGACAGTGACAGGCTCAGAAATGACTGCTGATTACACTAGGTGGAAATCATGAATACAGAGGGACTGGGAGGAAAATTGCATTGCAATCTGCCATCCATCCTGGAAAGCAGAAGGGAGATGATGCTGTGCCAGCATGTTCTCTGTACACGCTGTTTAAGGGCAAAAGCCGAGCTGGACTCTCCCAGGGGTTGATGCTGAGCTTTAGCACCTTTCAGAAATCAGGTCTTGAAGCAAACGAGGGAACATGGTGAAGGCAGCACTGGTTCCACAGCAGGGCTCAGGGCAGCAGGACACCATCACCTGGCAGTCAGCAGGTTGAGGCAGCACTGGAGAGAACCACTTGGCACCGGGCAGGTGGACCAGACAGCAGGAGTGCAGCACCATGTGCTCCACGACTTGGCATTAATGAGACACCTATTGGAATTCTGCACGCTCTTTAAAGACCTTCTGTGCGGAAAATCGTTACGTTTACCCTAATCCTTTGCAAGTGAAAAAACAAACTGGAACCTTCCCAGCTGTACTTATTTGTGGATTTCCTGAGAACCTTTTGGAGCTGTGCAAGTCACTTTGTGTTCTGGAAAGACGTGCTGAGAGGCAGACAGCTGCTGCAAGCGATGCGCTAAGTCTGGTGCACAAGGTGGGGAGGGTTCAGCATTAAGGTCTGTTATTTGACTTGACAGAGTTCAGTTTTTCCAAGCATTTTCCCTCTGTATGTGCACACTCTGAAAAGCACTGTTCCTGCACATGCAGAAGAGAGCTAACACACCAGGGATGGAAGCATGCAGTGGAGAGCTGCACTTAGAAATGCAGGCACCCAAGATTTGGGCTCTATTTTAGAGGATCTTAAATATCTGACATGCTGAGCTCTACCCAAAAGATTGGGTATAGGATTAGTAGTGAAGAAGTAGACTGAGCCATTCCAGGCTGTGTTTAGAAGTGCTTTTTCCTAAAAAACCAGATTCTTTCCTTAAAAGCTGTTGGCTTCCTCAGTGGCAGTAACATGCAGTCTGTGGAAGTAGGCTCTGAATCAGGAGTACAGTGTTCTCTGCCTTATGATGCATCTGGACTGGGGGGAAGGGTTCACTTAGGGGGCCCTATTGTTTTCCTCCCAAGGAGATGTCCACTGCACATATGCTTTTGAAGTAAATGGTTGCTCTCCTGCTGCAATCCTTTGCCTTCACTGGCATTTTATGATCATAGCCCTGATCTACAACCCCGATGGTTCATATTTGAAACTCTGGCTTAGCAGCTGGAGAATTTAAGTGTTGCTCCTGCAGCCCTGCCCCAGAGAGCTGACTTTTGCTGAGGCAGAACTAGGAGCTGTCTCCTGACTTAATGGGAGCTTCACAGGTTTGCAGCACCACAGGAAGTGACCCTGCACTCTCAGCCTTAGCATCTCTTTCTTTGACCTGCCTAGAGAGAAGGATGGGGAAGAGAGCAAAATCAGAAAGGCAGAGGAACTATTCTTTCACTGAGGGCTGGGATGCCCTACTACTCACAGCAGCTGAGAACAAGCATAACATCCTCTGTAGTACCAGAGCCAGGAGGCTGCAAGAGAAATGTATAATCTTGTGCCTGGTGTGGTAGGGGGAGGGAAAAATGTCTTTTAAAGTGTAATAACACCTAGGTTTTATAATCCTGCCCAGCTCAGGCTTGACAATTCTTCCGATAGCCCAAATACTATAAATTTAGTTGAAGATAACAGAACAGATGGGCAAAACATATGGTTTGTAGGTAGTGTGTGGTGGTTGATATTTGTGGTACATTAGGGGAATTTATTTTATTCTCTCTCTTTCCTTGTATAACTTTTTTGATACTTTCTTGAGTTCTTTGTGCCTTTAGGTGAGCTTGGGGCTTTGCAAATGTCTTATAACTTAGCTTTGTTCAACAAAATTATCTGTTGCTTTGTAAATCTTCTTTAGAGAGTTTATTGCTTGTACATGTTAACTTCAAGCTTCAGTTCGAGCCAGTAGAAGCTGGATCACTTTGAGACCAATCACTTATTCCATCTGTCCCATTAATATTTGTGGAGAACTTGAATGGACGAGTGATACAGTGTTGAGACTGCCCTTAGCTTGGCTGCTTTCTCAGCCCTCACCATGTGCACTGGACACTGAGTGTGACTGCATGGGCTACCTGGGAGCAGCGTGTGACCAGCTGGGCACATTCCCACCTGTCCTGGCCTTTCCCTGCTGGGACACAGCTCCCCACCAGCTCTGTCTGCAGGAGGGGATACCTCAAGCCGTGTGTGCTGCTGCCAGCAGCATGGATGGCTTCCCTTCTGGTTTTGTTTAGAGAAAGCCTGCCTGTTCTGCAGGGGACTGCTGGAAAAACACCAGAATATTAACCCCCTAATTTACCTGCCAATCTCCTCCCCAGCAAATCTGAGTGTTATGCTAGAGCTAGATACAATATCGAGCTTTTTATACATGTTAGACCTAGGCAAGTCAGGTAATGTTCAGTGCACAAATATACAAATGCTTCAAGAGTTTGCTTATGGAAATTTGAGAAAAGCTGAGTAAGAATGAGTCAGAGTTACAGCACAGATTTACGTTTAAGGGAAAGGAACATCAGAGAAGTGTAGAGGACACAATACATTTGCCCATAACTTTACAATGGTTGAGAAGAGCCTTTTTTTCTCTTGCAAAGGACATTTGATGTCTGGTCTTTCTATGTGGCCATATTTTGAAAGAAAGGTGCATGTTTTTTGCCACACTGAATGAACAGGATTAAGCTCAGCTTCTGATGAAGGATGAGATCAGGCTTGAACCAAACTCAGCTTCAACAGTCAGAATTTTCTGTCCCTGAATTTCATCTAAGTGCTGTGAGTTTTGAGACAAAGTGCTGACCTACCCACATGTTTCTGCCTTGTTTTTTGAGTGTACTCTTGTGATGTAGGGACAGTGTCTTGGACCAGAGCTTCTGAATATGTTTAAACCTTTGTTTGTAATCCACTGATCCACCTTGGTTCATCACCTGCATGCCTGTCTTCCTGCAAGCCCAGAAACTGCAGGTATCTGTACTCCCTCTCACATTCAGTAACATAATCCCTTGCAGTAGTATTCTCGAAGTATTGCTGACCTAATGCCTCCCACTCTGGTGAATCTATCTGAAAACCATGTATAGGTTTTTAACCTCTGTTTAAGCCAAGATTCTTCCCTATCATCTCAGACTCCTTAAAGCAGCCTGGTGGTGCATGATCTGTCATCAGAGATGTGGAGTCTGTGGGCATCCTGATCAAATTAATAAGGTAAATATTTTCTGTTTTGCAAACACTGTGAATATGCTGCTCTGTGCCACAGATGACATGAAGCGCATGGCATCAAGTTTATCTTGATGAGAAAGCCAAATGTGTCATGGGGAACCAGATGAAGCTGAGAGTTTAGATCAATTTAACTGAGCCAGGCTTGGACTGATGTCCATGCTGCTGAGAACAGGATACTGAATAGCTGTGTTTTTATTCAAACTGTGGAAAATTGAGCAGAAGATTACTACTTTAGCTGTCTGGAAAGATGCACTGCAAATTAATGGAAACTAAGGATGTAATCCTGCAACACATTTGGCATTCCTATAATCAGTGCATGCTTGATGCATAAATCTGCTCCAGCCAATGGGGTCAGTTCTGGCCTCCCATTGACAAGGACGAATTTCAGGATTGGCTTGTGGAATCGACTCACTGATGTGGATTTGTGTTTCAGGAGCAGTGGTCAGGTTCCAGCTGGCAGAAGGTCACTGTGAGTTGTCACTGAAAGCACAGCTCAAAGGGAAATTGTAGGAGAAGGATTATCTTGGCGACACAATTTGGGCCTTCCCAAATTTTAGGATTATTGCAATATGCACATGCTGATCAATGAAGATCCTTAACTCTGGCATCTCCCCCTTGAGGTCAGACTTTAAAATTACAAAATTCTGAGAATCAAAGGAAACTTCAGAACCGCACTGAAGACCCAAAGCTGAAGTTCCTTTGCAGGCTTGTGATTCCCATGTTAGCTGGGTGCATTATGGCTGCCTGGCCAACCTAGGAAACGAGGGAGTAAAGCAGTGCAGAAGGAGCTTTGCATTAGTATCTGTTGATACCAGAGTGAGCAGGACTGGGATCCAGAGCTTGGAAAGGTGAAGGTTAAATAGTGGGCCTGATATTCATGGAGGATGAATGTTGTGCCATGTTGCTTAGCCCATCTCTAAAGGTCTATGGAGAGATGCTGTGGCTGGGGACAGCATGACTGTGCCTAGGGAGCTCTACAGATTGGTCTTGTTCTTTTGCTTGACTGGAGAACCCTTCTGCTCCAACACACAGCCTTTGTAAAATCATAATGTGTTTACAAAGTCACTTTTCAAACCTAGAGTACGTCCTTAGGAAGGGATTCCTGCATGAGTCAGAAGTTTTAAAAGAATTGTTACTGAGTTTCTGATGACATTTTATGTATATGTGTATTGGAAATGTTTCTTTTGGAAAGTTGCGGGAAGCATAACTATTCTCTTGGTCTTTAAATGAGGTGTTTTTACAGCTGTTATTGTGTCTTTTTTTCTTAAACTTACCCTTTTAATTAAAAGGGCATGACAAACTTCTGCATTCCTAAATGCTGATCCATTTAAGATGATTGGTTGTTCTTGATGTATTTTTGCCACTTTTCTCTTCCCCGAGTTCCTCGTTCCCAGGTAGCCAAAATTATCTGTTTGCTACTAATAGCTTTTCCACCCACTTGCCCCACCTAGTTAAAGGTTCAGCAGTGTAGCACTTTAAAATTAGACAGAACCTGATTTTGCTTGGGCTTACACTGACTGTGTGGCGGTAGCTCCAGCAGGGAGGATGGAATCAGTCTCAATCTATAAACATTAGTTCTCTGAAATATTTGGCAGTGACTTCTTTTAATCTTATAGCAGAAATTTCCTTTGCAGGACCGTGAAAAATGTATTTTACATCTGATAGGGCATTTAATGAATCCTTGGTTTACTCAGTTTCAGTAAATGTGTCTTGCTGAAAACTTTATAGACAGGCCCTTAGGCATAGGGATTGGAACAGAGCAGAGCTGCAGCCTTTAAAAGCCTGGGGCTGGAATCACCATTGCACCACATCTGGCTGAAGGAGGGTGGATGCCTGCAGTGCAGCAAGGTAGCAAATGCCATCCTGATCCTGAAGCAATTTTCATTTGCTGTGCACTGGTATAAGTGACTGCACGTAGCCTATGCACACTTTTCTGGGTGGCAGAGAAAATCATGAATGAGAAGAGAGATACCAGCACCAAAGGATACAAAGAGGAAGAAGAATGAATACTTGTTGGCATTGCTGTGGAAAAACAATAAAATCATTAGTAAAAAAACTGCAATGAAAGAGGATCTAGCTCTTGGCTTAATAGATGGCTGTGGCTCTCAGAGCCCTTTACTCTGGTGAGTGTTCAGTAGCAGAAGTACCCAGGGCTGCAGCTGTTCCCCGATGTCTCCAGTGCACCTCTGCTGAGTTCACCCCTTCCTGAAATCTTTCATGCAGCTGCTACCTCACAGAGCTGAAGACTTATAAGCTGGTTTGCTTCTTGCTTCCCTTGGATGTGGTGACTGTGATTAGCTAATTAAACGGGCTCCATTGTGAGAGAAATGTGAGCTGGTGAATGGAAGGAACAAGTTGACTTTCTATTCCATAGCACTTATAATTTGTTCAAGACCAAAAATGTAATTTGTTACTGAAGGCTTGTGATTTTGCTGTTCTTGGTATTGTTGCAAAGGCAGTGTAATTATGTCTCTATTTGGACTTATTTATATTGCTTGTACACAGTCCTCTCTTTCCTATCTTTTAAAACAGGAAAGGCCAGGAGAATCTGATAGCAGTGAGGCTGTCTCTGTCTCTTGGGAGACAGCACATGGGGCAGCCTGTGCTCCTCACAGATATCCTGCCAGCAATGCCATTCCCTCCATTTTTAGCAGGAATGTGTGACTGGCCCAAGGTGAGGATGGGCCTTGTTTGCTGTCAGACCTGTCTTGGCTTATTTTGGCCCACAAGGTATTTTCCTCTTCTCATAACTTTGTCCTATAGCTTGAATTTAGTCAACAAAAAGTGAATGGGAAAAGGGCATTCAAGAAAGGGAGGAGAAAGGACAAGCTTATAGAGGTGTTGGGGAAATGGTGTTGATGGCTGGCACTCAGGATGAATGGAAATTAGAAGAACAAAGCAAATCATCAGTATCTGGCTGATGCAGAATTTAGGGAATTTAATTTAATGTTTGGAGGAGGATCCTAGGTTGGGCTGATGCACAGGGTAAACTCATTGAGGCCATCTTTGGGGTCTCATTGTATTGGCACAAGGAACCATAGTTTTCCTGCTGTTACTGGATTTCTGTATAAAAGCGAATCTAAACTGGGTGTTTCTGTCCACCATGAGTAAAATGAAGGCATAATAAATAAGTCAATAAAATCTGTCTTTGTGAGGAAGTAAAACAGCCCCTTTGTGTACGTACGTGCCAACGCCCAGAGCACCCTCGTAAAACAGAAGCGGCAGCTCTTCCCCCAGTCCCTTCCTGGTGTGAGTGTGACAGTGGGTGCAAGCTGCACCAGGTCTTTCTGCTCCTACAGAGCACCAGGAGAGTTAAAACAAAGAGCCAAACACTCTTGAAAATGAAGAGGCAGCAGGAGCTTAGCATCTGTTTGGAGAAAGAAGGAAGTATGAGTAAATATTTGAGGGGAACAAGCGTTTTAGTCTTTTCAGGGGCCTGGTCTATTGGGTTTTGCTGAGGCCAGAAGGATGAAGCCCTGTGTTTGTCATTAGGACTAGGTACACATGGTTCCATGGATTTTGTACTTTTACAGCTGCTCTGGGATAACTTAAGAGAAAAAAAATAATGCTTTATGGTCCTTGATTATCAGGTTACAGTTTATTAGAGATATAAATGCCAGCAATTTAAATGACTCTGTATTAGATTGTCCTTGAAAAAAAATATTTGTAACTAAAAGGACAGTTCAATGAACTTTTTATGAAATAATAATACCATTTTAGATGGAACAAGTACTGTATATTTTTTATGTTTTTAAATCGTTGCGTACTTCTAAGCAAAGTATCTGTGCATTGTTTATCTTCCTTCTGTATGAACAAAAATATTTTATTGCCAGCTATTATGGACTCCACAATCTCTGTGCAGAGATTATAATGAACTAGATACAGGGTGCTATCAATAATCTTAGTTAAGGTTTCAGTTCCATTAGCTTACTACACTGATAGCATTCACTGTGGATTGAGTGACAGTCAAAAGCATACCACAAGAATAACTGGGCAGTATTTACCAGTGTGAAGAATTATTCTACCAGGCCATATATCACACTGATTTCTGAAAGTATGGCTGCTCTTTATATTGCAATTTGCTGCTCCCATTTCACTGTGCAAATGATTGTAAAGCTGGAGGGTTGCAGAACTATGCTTGTGTGAAGCTGTATTGAGTGCTGGCTGCAGTGGCTTGTCTGTACTTGATTGTCTTCCAGATCTCTGGGGTTGTGCTCCACCTGTGCCAAAGAGTGTGTCGTCTAGTGGTTCCCATCCTTCCTGGAGCCAAGCCTCATGTTCGAACCCTGGCAGTGTCCCATGCTTCCTTGGATTGAGCTCCAACTGGATCACGGCTTGGAGTCCTGGTTTGCTGCTTGTGCATGTACGGGTGCACCTGCTTTTGGATGTGAAGTGTTAGCAAGTACAGTTTGGTGTGTTAATGCAAAATCTGTTGGAGCAGGTTGCCCACCTGAAGTCAGTTTCTTAAATGTATGGCAACCGCATTTCTGCTGTGATTTCTGGAAACCCTGCTGCAGTTTAACAGGGAGAAATAGCACTGTTTCCAGCTCTTTAGACTCCTAACTGGACTGCTTTTTGAGCTAGTATTTTCCCTTCAGACTGGTAATTGGACTGGTTTGTGAACTGCACCCTCTATACCATGACTCCATTCATGAATATATGGGGGGTACTTTAGAATAGGCTGGGGCTTCTGTGCTCTTACTACTGTCCTCAGAGGTGTTCTGGTCAAAATCTCTGTCCCTCAGATCCCTGAGCAGGGAGAAAAGTTTATCTTGTCAGCAGCTGCAGCATGAGATGTCAGTTGCCTCTGGAAAGCAAGGTTGAACTCTGGTTTCTGGATGGTACTGAGAGGGAAGCTGTGATGTGTAGCTGGGCTTCTAGCAAAATATTGCAAGTCTAAGGTCCTGCTTTTATTCTAATGGCCAAAGGAGGGTAGAAGATATTGCCATGCAAAACAAGAATATCTGGATTTCCTTCACACTTGCATTATTAGCATTATTTTTCTGTGCCAAATTTTAGCTTGAGCTGAAACCACGCTGCAGAAAGGCAAATTATCTTGTGTTTGCTTTAGCTCCAAAGAGTACACAAAGCACCGGAGCTCTCCAAACCACATCAAAGATGAACTTACCCCCCACTGCTCCCAACACATCTATCAAAAAGGGCAAGTATTTGCCACTGCATTGAGAGATACTTTACTTCCTGCTAATGTAGCAAATTACTTTTTCCCTTCTTGCTTAGAAAAGACACTTGAAAATTAAACCTGTGTGGTCTGGGCAAAATGCAGAACAAACCTGGGTGTCAAACAGCTCCAGGGAGAATATCAGCCCAAAAAGATGTAAGAGAGACAAATGTTCTGAAGTTACTAGTTGGTGGCAGTGTCTTTCGATCTGCAATGAAAGAGGATCAGTTCAACAGGGAACTTTCTCTGCTCCTGCTTACTGTTCCTGTGAAGGAACCAAGTGTGGAGGCTTCTAAGTAGCGCACAAAGCAGGAATTTGTTTTGGCTAAAATCTGTCCCACTCAATTACCGTTGGGCTGAGAACTGGACTTTGCTCAGTTTGTACAGCCCTAGCTTCAGGCTCCTGTAAATTACTTTGATCTACATGGATTCCTGGGGATCTCTTAACTTGTGAGTTGGGTTCCTCAGCCTGTTCCATGAGATGGGAAATCGTGCCTTATTGGCAGGGATCTTGGTGCCCCTTCTGATAGCAGCAGCCTTGTTCACAATCATAGATCTTGATGCTTCTCTGAAAAGTGGTTTTCCAACAGGGTAACTACAATTAACTATGCACTGCAACTGCCATGGATGAAGCCAAAAAATCTATTTAAATTAAACATTTATATTATTACTTTAAAAAAATATATATTTTCTTTCTAAAATCATCACCCCAGCTAAAATCTATGGCATTTCTGCAAACGATGACCAGCTGGGTTTAATAGCCATTCATTGTACCAGAGGTTATAATTTCTCAACAGGGTTTTTAATTTTTTTTTCTCTCAGAAATTTCCCATCTTTAGGTCTGTATTACCTAAATAATATTGATCCTCAAATGTCAGTTGGCATACAGGAGTGCTCCTCTGGCTTACTCAGTTTTGTCTGCAAGCAAGGTGGGAAGCTTTCTGTCAGTTTTGTTTCTCACAGAAAATAGACTTTTCACTACATATATTAACCTCTGTTTGGGAAATGTTGACTTCAGGTGGTTTTGGTTTAAAGCTTGTTGGCAATTTTTGTTTATTTTTAGTTAGCTTGAAGCTTAGAGCCAAAAGTTTATGTTTGTTTTCTGTGTGGGAAATACCAATTATTTTGCAGGTTCCCTACCTCACATTTTTTCACCAGGAAAATATTATATTGTAAAAATTGATGGGAAAAAGGGAGATTAGCAAACCCCAGTGTTTTCTGCAGAGATATAGTCAATTTTTCTGTAGCTGAAATGTGTATTTTTTATGGTTGGACTATTTTTTTTCTGGTGGAACTTCCTCTGGGGGATGTGAAGTTTTCTTGGGCCCAAATGATCTCTTGGTGTCCCCTGGACTTCAGGTCTTCAGTCCATGTATCCAAGGCCAGTGCCAACCCTGGGTTTGTTCTGCCTTCACAAACAGCTTCCAGCAGCAGCAGCTTTCCTCCACTAGTGATGTGCTACAAGGTTTTATGGGAAACTCAGGTAAGCCAAGCAGGCAAATGAGTTCTTTGGCTCCTGAAGCAGCTCATAGCTTGAACTGTTTTAACTGTTTTGTAATGAAACATTTTTGCTTTCCTGAATAGAGGAATTTTGATGCCAATTATTCCACAGGTGTTTTCTGTAGGCCAACTTGCAAAAAAAAAGAGTGATTTCTGTATGCCAATTTAGCAACATACATTATGAATACTGTCATTTTTCATAGGATTAAGACTGTGCTTTTCAGTTAGGGGAAGGGCCCAGGTTTACACGATGGAGTATTTGTGGTTTAGCTTCCTGGTTCCACTGCTGAGGATTTACAGTACTGTAAATCTAGACTAATGTCATGTAAATCCATAGTAATGTAACTATATTTATTTCCCTCCATGGAGCTCTCCAGGTTTATATACCAGTGAGAATAAGAAAAGTATTTGGCCCTTTAATATCTATCTCCAGATAATAAAAATCACATGAGGGTTTCACTAAATATTTGGCAAACCTACTAAAACAAGCCCAACAAACTATGCAGGACGTAGATTAATTTCCTCCACCAAGCATCTGGGTTCAGCATTATAATTAGCAGCAGATCTAGTGATATGCTAAACAAAGATGTTTATGTCAAATAGCTATTTAGGAGAAGGAAAAAAAAGGCAGAGAGAAAGGGGACTTTAAATTAATTGATTGTCATTAAATGAGTCCACATTGCTAGCCTGAGTGATAAGCAGTTACTGCCAGAGGTGTTTACAGATGGCACCTAGCAAAATTTTCAGTTACATTATTCAGTTTGGTTCATGACTGTTTAGGCATTGCAGGGGCGTGGGGGACTTTAATCTGTCTTCACTTTCTTACCTCTTCTAATGGCTGCTTTTCCCACTTGAAATTTCTTTTGATCTCTTGACATGTGAATCACACTTGTTCACTTGGATTCATTTAGACTTTAAATCAGCTCTGCATGCTGTGTGCACTTCACGTGGGTGACAGGCACTGCTTAGAAAAGTTGGCATGGAAGCTTCCTCCAAACGTAGCTAAAGCAGGCATATCCACAGCCCAGTGCAGTTTCTGCATCTCCTGAACTGCCACAGCAATGCTGTACATAAGTAAGGAACAAAGTTTCTGTTGGTATTTTGGAACCTGTAAGTCCCAGTTGCTGCCTGAAACCTGGGGAGAGGAAAAGAATTACTTATTCAGACCTTCAAAGAAGTTTGAATTGAGCTCTGCTTTAGAAAGAGTTACAGGTCTTTGTGTGGAGTTGATAAAGGAAGCTCTGATCTTCCTGAGGTTAGGCAGTCACTCTATAACAACAGCAGAACAGCAAAGAGTTCGGGTAATGTGAAGGAATTCTATGAATTTTTGGAATGACTGAATTTTTGGAATCGCTGTCCAAAATGATCAAGAGTAGTCCAAAGACAGATTTGGCAACTCTTCTAGACTGTTTTACCACAAAATGACCTTGGGTTTATAGCTGTGTCAAGATAATGTTTGAACCTTCAGTTTGTATGCGAGAGGGCTGCACTACGCCAGTGGAAAAGGATGCTTTCCCTCATTTATAATCTAGAGATATTAGACATCATAAAAAGTTCAATATACCAGTGTGATGATAGATATATCTGTTGTCTGCACTGCAAACTTCCCAGCTAGCAATCCGGGATTATTTGTCAGGCAGTAATTAGAATGATGCATTTTAGATCTTCTGAAACAGTGCCAGGAAGAGAATTGCTTTCTGTTTTGAGCAGTGTTAGTAGTGCAGCTTGAAATGCTGCCTAATGAAAATACTTTTAAACATCTCTTGGTCTGTGTTTGGTCACAACTTGCCCAAGGAACACAGGCAATCTCTTAAGTTCATCTTGCTAGGTTGAAGAAGAATTATTTAACAAGTGGTCAGTGCTGAAGTGAGAAGCACATAGGGAAGAGTCCAGATTTTAAAGCCACTAAAGTGAGCTGCAAGGAAATCAAAATGGTACCAAAGAACCAAACACTCAAAATATTCAGAGGGATTTGTAATTCTGCCTGATCTTCAGGGTGAAACACATTCCCCTGCAGCCAGTGTGACCTCCAAAAACACCCAGTGGATTTGAGACCCGTTCTGGATCATAATTTAGAGCACAGCCATACTGATCAGGATGTTTCTCATCAGGACATACTCAGCATATTAAAAAAAAAGGAGATCTGTTCTTTTATATCTGTGATTTCTAAGTATCAATGCAGAGATATGACCAGAAGATTGGTTGACTTGGCTGGATTCAAACTCTGGCAGAATAGAGACAAAAATTTAGCATTAAATTTTGAAACAAAGCTTTAAAAAGGTAGATTTCATAATACTCTTAACTTTTCATAAGGAGCTCTAGTCATTTGTGTCAAAACTGTTATGTCTACAATGAAAGAAATCTTTATGTCGTTTGTTTATAACCTACACCCGGGACTGAAGGCTCTGGGTCAGGTCATGCTTCTGTGACTGGGGCATTAAGTTTCATTAAAGTCTGACTCTAGCTATATTATCTCCTGCTCATGCTTCCTAGTAATAGTAGTCTATTAATCCTGGGATTTAGAGAAAGTTGATGAATCAACAGATGCCTACATGTCCTCTTTCCTGCCCAAATCAGTGAGGCAAACACTTGGCAAAGTAGAATAGAAATAAATTTGTCAGTTTAAAATATTCAGATGTTATCTTTTGGTCACCCTAACATTTCTTGAAGTGAAAGTCAAATTTATGTGAGGCTGTGTTTTCCACTAGACTAATCTTGAGATTTCTGCCTTTCCAATAACCAGTTTTTGAGAACATTGTAAAGGTTTATCACACGTTCTTTATACTGAATGCCAGGTCCTCAGCTAATGTAAACTAGCACAGCAAAGCCAACTTATGCTGATTTACTGCAACCCCAGGTAAGACTGAAGGAGATTCTCTACTCTGTAGAGTAGAACCAAATGTATGCATGTTGGAAATGGTTTCAATTCTTAGCCCAGTTTTGTTGTTCTACTCTGGAGTCCATGTGCATGGGTGTCTCCAAAGGTGAGGATCCATGTGCTGCACTGTGAAGCTTGCTGTCACTAGGAACCATTTGCAGGAAAAATCCATCTGCAGTCACTTTTTGGCACTCAATCTCGAGCTGGCACACTGTTTAGATTCTTAAATGTGGCTCCTGCCCTAACACTGAAATATTTCTTGAGGATGCACTTCCCACTTTCACTTTGGGTTACATGATCTCTATGATATCTAAAATTGCTTCTGTGTTTTTCCACGTCTTTCCAACCAGTTCCACAGAAATCCTGTTGGAATCACAGTGAAGATGCCCACAAGTTTTTTGCCCTCAAGCTATGGGAAAGAAGCAGCAGGCACTGCTAGGGCCAAGGCTGTTGCTGGCTGTTGATGAATGAAGATCCTCTCTCACTGCCTGTTCCTGCACTGATGGGTTTTCATGCTCCCATCTTGGCAGTGCCCTCAGCCTTGCAGCTTCTCAGAGGCCAGTGCTACCTGCTGGGGTGAGGTGTGGCAGTTCACACATGTCTCCTCAGGACCCTGACAAGCAACAGCATTGCTGGAAGATCAGGATGGTGTTCATCCCTCTGTGTGTTTGAAAGGTAAAGGGGAGAGGTGGCTCCTCTTTGTCTTTCTTCTACTGGGCAAGGTGAGTCCCAGTTTGGTAGCTGGCATGCACCTTCATTCTTTCTGCTTTTTTTTTTTATTCTCATTTTCTCTCTGTGGTGCAAAAATAGTATCAGTAACACATTTATATCCTCCAGGAAAGGTAACATGTGGACAATGTTGCAAAACTCCAGGTGGGAGCTGTGGCTGTCTTACAGAAATGACATATGTACAAGTTACCAAATATACACAGAAGCTTTGAAGGAGAAAGGTGTGATTTCAGAGAATATTATTTCATGATTCCTGAGAAAAATGGGAATCCAGGTTCATTGCCCCTCATGGGAGTTTTCATGGCACTGAATTACTTACAGTTAGCTCAAAAAGTCCTTATGTGAGGTGAAGGACACCTTGTCTATGTCTTCCCTTAGTAGATACTGATATTGCACTGTATCTAGGTACAAGTGAAAATTAGGTTTAGTGGTGGCACAGGAGAAAGGCAAGACTGTCTTGAGAGAACTTTCCGTGCTCCCAGTCTCTAGGATAGCTCTGAGTCAGTTGCTGCCCTGCAGAAGTGCCTCTTCTGATCCAAAAGCCACTGTCTCCCGTCTGTGTGGCTCAGCCCTGCTGGCTGTTGAGCCTCCTAGTCCCTGTGAACTCTTCCCTTCAATATGTGATGTGAGAGTGGCATGGAATGACCAAGGCAGGAGTGACATGACACATCACTCTAGCACGCTTGGCCTCTCAGTAGCTGTGAGATCTCCTTTTGCTGCAGAGCTTCCTCACAGGCAGGGACAGCTGCATGAGGCGACAGGGAGCTTGTCTTTCCAGTGCCGCTTCCCTGCACAGCTCCTGTGGCAGCCAAGAGCCTGCAAATCCTACCCACAAGAAGCCTTGTCTCCTTGTCTACAGCTCTGAGCACATGCCTTGGCAGTGCCTTGGTTTGGGGACAAAGCCAAAGGTGAGTTTGGGTCAGGACAGGGCAACTTATACCTCAGTTTGTTGACAAGTTGCTTGTCTGCAGAATTATACATGAGAGAATTGGCTGCTCAGCAGATTGCTGTGAACACTGCTCCATTGCTTCTAAGACATTCAACATGCTTGCTCTAAAGCCCCTAAGGAATGCCATCTCCCTTCCTGGTTCCTGACAAGCCATGACTATGGGGCTGGGCAGACCTGTGTATGCACAGCCCTGCTTATCTGCTGATTAACAGTAGGACCATTTTGGAGCTGGACTGATAGGAAAATGCAAATGCTTTTGTGAGAAACTCTTAATTTTTTTGTGGAAAATTTTAAATGAAAGTGCTTTATATGTGTAGAAAATTTTAAGTATTTTTAAAAACTCACAGCCAAAATGTTTCATCCTAAACCAGAAATATTCCTGTTGAAGCCAGGATCTGTCTTTTTTATGGGAATTGTATCCACATCTCCATTCTTTTATGTGCATAGGACTTTGTCCTGTACCTTCTCTGATGAACTGCAGCCAGGGGTTCTAGCATGAGAAGCTCCTCTTTTTCACAGGCAGAGCTCTATGATGAAGCATGAAATACAGGCAGCTAACCCACAAAGGAGGTGGGATATCCTCCAAAACCCAGTACTGATATGATACTGGTGCTCTGGTATGAATGGGAAAAAAAAATCTTCCTTATTTTTTCTTCCTTTCCCACCCTCCACTAATCTGAAAAAAAATCCATTTCAAGTAAAATTTTCTCCAGAAGAGAAGAAAGCAGTTGATAAGGAGGAAACATAATAATTATACGGAGCCAGTTATACAAGATTGTCCATCTGTTGGCTCTTGTTCTGTCAATGGCTCCCTGGTAGTGTCCATCACTTGTCTGTCATTCAACAGAGTAACCCCCACTTTCATGAGACGTGGCAGTGAATTTCAGGCTCACAGCAGGAACTGGTGTGTCTTCACTTCAGTGGGAACAGGGCCCAGACCTGAGCTCGTCCCACTCAGCCAGATACTCTCCAAAAGTTGTGATCTTTTCAGCACAGATTTTGGCTTCTTTCAGCTCATTCTGCATATACACATTGGAGCATAAGCTAGCTCCTTAAATAAAAATCAAAGCAAAGCACTTGATTTCAGAAGAATAGGAGACCCAAAATGAAAAAAAAAAAAAAAAAAAAAAAAAAAAAAAAA
>VXBB01003619.1:546033-728533 GCA_013399915.1 Illadopsis cleaveri | reverse complement strand
AACTGAAAACCACCTTATCTTCTAGCATAAATATTTGGAAATGTTGTTAATACATTAGAGTGGTGGGATAATTATTAAATGTTTTGGTATTTAGTGTCACATTATGATGAAAATCACTTGATAACAAATTAAAGCACTTTTATTGTAATTGCTATGGTTCTAGAGGATACACATGGTTATGCAGCATTAATTTTAAAGACTTACATGAATTTTTAAGCTTAGCAGATACAAACCGTTGGAGAATAGCCAGTATTCTTGAATGCGCTATATACACTCTAAGGAGTCTTTAACTAAATCTTTTGGACCTTGGTTGGAAGCAATTAACATTTCTTCTAAACTTTCAATAATTCATACTTTTTTTTCCTGGTTACAGCTGCAGATTTGTTTAAAGAAAGCTCAAATGTTCTGTAGGTGCACATGGCAGGGGGACATATGAAAATGATATACATGTTCCAGAAGGTTGTAACATCTGATAGTTAATAATCTATATGAATAACCAAGCAACTGCAGATGAACTGACTACTAGGAGCGCTAGTAATTGCCACTGAACCCAGGGAAACTCTGGTTCTAGGAAAATCCTGTCATGTTATTGCACCTGTCCATTACGAGCAACAATTGGTCCTGTGGAGGAAGGAGATCTTTAGGTAGCTGGTGTATATTTNTTAGGGGTAGTGAGGTGGGGAAGTGGTTTGGTGGTTCTCCAGATAAGTTGGCTTGAGCCTGCTGCATTCAAAGGTTGGCCCCTAGGACTTCAGTGACCTATTTCCCCAGCACGGCTCAAGTCAGTCTCACATGCAATGGCTTTTATTGGTTAGTTTAGTCTCTTATGACTATAAGACCTCAAATTGTTCAATTGAATGCTCATGATGAGGCAGAAATGGATAAGAGAGAGCCTGTATTATTTTAAAATTATGTTGAGCTCTAGCCCTGTGCATCCCGTGGCTTGTGGGGCATGTGAAGAACTGATGCATCAAGCTCAGCTCACACATGTGGATCTGTTGAGCTGTGGCAGTCATCTATCTCCCAGACACTTTTAATCTGGGGCCTAGACCTTTCTTCCTGTTGCCTAAGGAAGAGGAAAACAGCATGGTGACACAGAAACTGGAAAAAGTACTTTGAAGATCTTGCCTATATTGTGCCCAGTCCTTAGCACATTTAGATTCATATTTGTTCTGTGGTAGAGAGCACCAAAACAACGTGTACTCCTCAGGGCAGCTGCTTACCCTTCCTGTGGCTACTGGAAGCCTTTAAACACAGTTTGTGGCCTAGCTTTTATACCCATGACACAGGATGACTGGCCATGGGAAAGGTGACTGGAGCCACTGCAATTACTAATCAGGTGGTGCTGGCTCAAGGGGAGCAACCAATGGGTGGGGAAGACCTGAGAAAAATCATGCATTGAATGTTTGTCAGGGATTCTGAACTGGGGTGTCTAGAGCAGGGAAGTGCTCTGGGGGATGTGGTGGCCAGACCGGGGGGCTCCTGGGGGAGGTGATAACAGGGTCTTGAGGGTACATCATGAGTAAAAAAATGCTGCAAGTCAAAAGAAGCTCTGGGAATCTGAAGTTTGGGGAGAAAACTCAGAAAAGAGGCAAAAGAAAGGGAGGAAAATTCTTTTGGAACAGTTGTCTAGGTTTAGCTTTGGTACTAAACCAAAGTTTCCTGTTTCCTCAGAGAGGTACCCTGAGGCAAGGCCCTAAAATAGACTTGAGCATGTTCCAGGCTCTCTATGGTGTGGCAAGTACATATCACACTATTTCCCTTCAGAAAACTTAGTGTTAAAACAAAGCCAAAAGTCTACTATACTTCTGTATTCCCTGACAGTCAAAGTTTGTATTTCAGGAACAAACTCTTGGGGTTATAATCAAACAGCGACATTAATCTCCTCTGCTAGATGTGGGTAATTGATTGTACTAAGTAATTCTTAGTGGTCTGTTTTAAGGAAAACATGTGGCCCAGTGTTCAGTGGGTAGAACAGCTTTTTCTTACACTAGCTGAACATCGCATGTAGCTTCTCATTTTGCCTGCTTTTTTAAAGCAAACCCCTAATTTGTGATCTCATATCCAAATTTTGATTATGAATGCTTTGCCTACAAGGTTATCAGAAATCATGTTTCAGTAAATAAGTGTTGTAAACACTGTGACTTCTGTAGTTTTGTTAGCTCGTTGTAGAAATAGAGCTGAACGATGGTGACAAATGCATCTGCAGATGCTTTGCTGTTGTTCCTGAGTATCTAGTGGTTAAATGGGATGAGCAAAAGAGCAGAATCATTGTCCATTTCTGTTCGGATGTGTAGCTTAGTTGTGCAGTCATATACTTAAACTGTGTTCAGTTTTGTTTTCTTTAAAGAGGCTTTAATAATGCAAGGCACCTTAAGAAAATATATAATTGTGTGCAATTTGCTGCTTAAGAGTACATGGTGCTTCCCATTTGAACTACTGCTACCTTCTGAAAGCAGGAGCGAGGAACATGTATTCCTTGAATTTGAAAGTGTTTTCCTCCTGTGTGCAGAGTGACAGAATGCATAAAGCTGGTCTTTGGGACATGCGTATGCAAAGTGAGATGGTGATGAAGCCTATTTTGAAGTCAGCTTATTACAGCTCTTCTGCTTATGGTGATTACCTCCTGTTGTAGAATAGTGTCTTCAGCCTCCTTAGTAGCTGTTTCTCTGCAACCAGATCCTCCCCTTGCTCTTCTTTGGTTCTGCCAGTGTGAAGCTGGGCTTTTGCTTTTACTTGGTTTCTTCCATAAAGCTCTTTTATATGATGATCTCATGAGATAATCAAAGAAGTCCAAAAAGTACGGACTCATTCTGGTTTTACCTTTAAATTTTATTAGTATTCAATCTTTCCTTTCTTTAAAAGGTTAAAAACCCTGAGCAGTGTGATGCAGATCATAGAGACATTTTCACCTCATTTTGTATGCAGCCTGCCATGCTGGTTCTGAATTTTGCTTGCTCCTGAAGTTCCCAGCTGTCTGTGAAAATCAGTACATTTGATGCTCTGAAAACTTCAAAGGCCTCCTGCATCTTCTACACAGGCTGTATGCCGTTCTCCTGAAGGTCAAAAATGTGCTTCTATCACCTTGACTTTTTCCATGGGTGCTGGGTTATTTTCATGCATTGTACAAGACCTATAATTTAACCCAGGAAGTCAGGCTACGAGAGGAAGCACAGCCTGTCTATTAAGTGGTATATATTTTGCTGTGGGCTTGTGTTGGGTTCAAGGCAGTGATTTTAATCTTCAGGAAATCAAATGGCCCAGGCATCCTAATCGTAAGATTTTCCCTCTCTTCCCTTATGCTCTAAACCACAGAGAACCACCATCTGCTCCAACTCTGAGTCTCATGAAGGAGAAATACACCATGTCCAGAAGATTCCTATGAAGGGGTGCACAACCAGGGACAACCATTTTAAAGAGACATTCTTCAACACTCCAACATAGTGCCATTTTAAATATGCCTCTAGTGCAGATACTCAGTGGGAGAAGATGCTATATTCAAAAAAGCTTATTTGTCAAAGTAGACATTTTGACTTTCAAATGTCATTTTTTCCTTTCTGTAAAATAGGAATGATGATGGGTTTTGATCTTTCAGTACCCTCTAGGTCAGATCTAATCTTAGAAAAAGCTTGAGGACAATGGTGGTTAGTTTTTTTCCCAGCACTCACAGTTTAGGAGACCACAGAATTAGACTGCAGGGGTGAGGGCGGGGCTTTGAGATGGCTACTTTTCCTGGGGGGTGGCATGCACAAATTTCAAGCTTCTTTGCTCAAGAATTCCAGTTGCAAATCAAACAGCATCTCCTGCCTGGCTTCAGCCTCACATGCCTCTCCAAATGGAGACAATTGCTCTCATGCCAAGGGGTGGCTGCAGCCAATTTGTGTGACTTTCTGATGAGGGGGAGAAATAGCAGTGACTGGTCACTGAGATGTTTTTGGGGTTTTTTTAATGCTGCTTTCTCTTCAAGTCTAGATTTTCTTAGCTAATTTACCACATCAAGGTGCAAAGCTTCTGGCTTGCAATTTTTCAGTTTCAAAGACCACTAAAAACATTACAGTCAACAAATGTCAAGTTTCCAGTAAAAACCTGGTACCCTCCTGAAGTGGCAACTCTTATGGTGAAAAACCACAAACCCATTTGGCCTGGCCAGTTGCTTTCATATCTTTAGCTCGGCTGAGTAAATGGTTCCTATGGTTCACCCCCTGCCCCTGGTTATTTACTAACACAGGAAAAAGAGCCAAGATAGAGAGGTTAAAGAAAATAAAGAAACCAGGGTAATTTTTTTTAAAAAAAAATATTTATTTTTCCCTCTGTTTGAGGACTTGACCCTTTCACATAAATGTTTTTTGCTTTCCCAAATTCTAGTCCCATTGTGGAATGTATGGAGACAGCAAATAAATGATACTTAAAGTTACACAATTACATTTTTAGTAAATATGAAATTATCTTATTAGTGTTGTAATAAAAAGACTACCCACTCCCAGGAGAAAAGGCAAACCAACACTGGCTCAAATACTGACAAAAAACAATAGTAAACAGTGTGAGCAATTAATGCTTTTGGTATCTGCTGAGACAGTAAAACCTTGCATTGGCTATGTAGAAAATGTCTAGTTCCTTTTGGGTTTTGACCCAAATTGCAAATTCTTGCAGCAATTGAAGTTTCTGCATCAAAGGTGGCCAAACAGGCTTATCCACCAAAAGAGACAGGAGGGCCACTACAGGCTGGATTCAGATCTATGTTAAGTCCATTTGAGGAGAGGGTAATAAGCATGGGGAAAAGGTGTGGTCTGGGGATAGCTGGGAGAGACTAATGGTCAGTGGTGTGGAAGAGTTGCTACCTTAACACTTTCTCTGGGTGTATAGACACTTGAAACTCCTCAGCTGGGATGGAACAGAGAACACTGGAAAATATCTGGTTTTTTTCAAGTCTTTTGTGAATGGTGATGGTAGGTGAGCAGTAGGACAAGAAGCAGAGCAGCCACCCTGGGCTTCTGTACCTCGGGGGGAATCTGACTTGTCCTTTCATAGCAAAGCTCATCACCAGAAGTGCTCCTTCCTTTGGTCCTCTGTGGAGTTATCCTATCCTTTAGCTGTGCCTGAGACATGAAGGGGCAGGCTTTTATTATGGGTCAGTTGTCTGTTGGCCATGGAAGCTGTAACTCTAAGGCTTCTGTACAATAAAATCTGCTCCCTGGACCAACACTGGGAACAAGGACTGGTCCACATGGGCCATCCATTTGGATTGTGTCATGTCTGTTTACTTAGAGCAACAAAATTAAAACTAGAGAAAGGGACAGTTTTCACGGGTATGTGGACAAGTAGGAAAATGTTAGTCTTGTGTATCCTGTTGAATTGGAGGGAATACTAGCTACTTTAAAAAGCCCAAATGTAGAGCATTTATGTAGAACAAAAAGATCCATGTACAGTAATGTCAAAGCAGCAAGAATGCAATTTTAATATAAGCTATTGCCAGTATGATGTGAAATTAATTTTTTGTTGTTATATTAGGTGCCAAAGAATCCAAGGTCTCAGCCAAAGAACAGCCTGTTTAGCTTTTTTTCTTTTACAAAATTTGAGAAGAAAATGTCCTGTTGGCATAAGAACAGCAAAGGAAAAGAGTAATAAGTGATTTAAGATGCTCTATAGGTTAGTCCTCAGCATTTCTCACTTATGTGGACCAACATGTTTACTCTTAAATTTCTGAATAATTATAATCATATTATAGAGTTACATTCCATATCTTTCAGAAACAATAGTAAGCTGTCAAAGGGAGCACGTGTCTATACACTGCTGTTACTATCGGAGCACTAGAGCTAATCATGCTATGGCTTTACACTCTCAGCAGTGCTGAAAGATAGAGGTGTAACTGTTGGTATGCTAAAGGCACAGACTGAAGGCCCAGCAGCTAGGACTGGCAGTCCCCAAGGAGATGAGGTGCTTGGTTAACACAGAACAAAAACTTGTGTTAATGAAAAATGAGGTAGTAAGAACTTAAGGAGCTTTGAGTGTGATTCTGTGCAGAGGTGAAGAAGATGAAAGACTGTGAATAAACCAGCAACTCTTTTACATGAAGCAAGAACTTTGCTCAGCCTCTCCTTTATGTTCTTCCTCCCTCTCTTCTCTTGGTTTTGGCTTGAAAGAACAACCAGTGTTTTCTCTTTCCTGAACCCATAGGAAACAACAGTGTGTTAGAAGTCCTGGGATGAGGTAATGGTGGAGGCAGAAGTTTCCTCTGGGCTGAGGTGCTGAAGACATTGTGCAAGCAAAACCAAATGACACTAAGAGAAGTGAGCCTCTTCAGAGAAGAGTCCTAGAGGACTTGCATGCATCTTAAATGCATGCCTGGTAATGAATGTGCTGCAGAGGAGACTTGAACATCTGGTCACTTCATTCTAGTATTTCTTAATTTATAAGGATATGAAAATTTGAACATGATATTCGAGATAAAGTTACCAACCTGATAAGACTGTCATTCCCCATGAGTGAGCATTGTTCTTGTGAATATGGGATGGAACTATTACTGTATCAGCAGTGCCTGTAGCTCATTAGCAATGTACATTTCTGAGCTGAAAGTCTACTTCACTTATGACTTTAAAGTTGGTGTGTGAGTATC
The DNA here is from genome assembly GCA_013399915.1 of Illadopsis cleaveri. Lineage (NCBI taxonomy): Eukaryota > Metazoa > Chordata > Aves > Passeriformes > Timaliidae > Illadopsis > Illadopsis cleaveri. Next base: position 721,920 of record VXBB01003619.1, on the reverse strand, counting down.
CCAAGTTCTCTACTTCTACCTCTCATAAAATTGCAGAAGTGCTACATATCCAGGAAAAACTGTTCTCAAAAAATATTCTGTATGTGCAGACTTGTGAGCAGCTGACTTCTTATTTTAAAAGTCAAAACCTTTGACAGATGAACTGTTGCATGCCTGGTATGTGAATGTGCTTTCGGGAGTGCTATTTTTCTGGGAGAGAAGAGTTGGAAGAGTGGCAGGCTACCTCTGGGATGGTCAATACCAATTTGCAGCTCAGATGGGAGAACCTTTCCAACTCCTGGTAGAACCTAAAACCATTTTTCTGATGCCAGAATAAATGCCTGGGTTTAAAGACTTTTTTCATTTTTTCTTTTTCCGTGGGAAGAGAATGACTCTGTTAGTGAACAGTAGCAGTACAAACTCCTGGTGGTCTTGACCAAGGGAACAACATCCATCCAGTGTCTACTTTTATTTCTGTCTTTAAAAGCAGACCAAATATTTGATACTCCTGCTTTTCTTTAAAACTCTGTCTCTGTGTCCGTCTGTCAGCTGAAATGTAGCCTATGGCTTCTATAAGGTGAAGTTTCTGTGTGATGCTAGCATCCTAACTGTGGACAAAGGCATCTGTCTGTGGGATGCTGGCAGAGCCCTAGGGAGATGCCTTATTTTTAGACAGCTGAGGGTGCTTGAAGTACTTGCCCTGTTGCAAACTAGAGGTCTCAAGGTAGCACTGAAAAGACTCACTCATGATCAGTCTCTGTCCCCTCTGTGGTGGTGGCCAATTATGGAGGGTGGCAGCAAGGCCTGAGACAATATCTTTGGTTTCCTATTCTTCCTTATTAGTTTTTTCCAGTTTACACGATCCCAAGGTTACTTGTTACTTATATAAGACATGAATCCAAAATAAGACGTTTGCTGTTGAAGGAAGCCCTTCAAGGCAAAGGGTGCATGGCATGTGGCCTTGGCTCAAAATAATCTCTCTTGGTGGCTCTGGGCCAGCTTCCTGTTGTGGTCCTGGCCTGCTCTCCAGCATGGCAATCCCTCTGTGGCACCTGGCAGCAGGGCCAAGGGGAGCACACTATGCTGGTACCCTTGGTACCGCAAAGTGAACTCATGATTCCCTTGAAGGGAGAAAAACTAAAATGCACAAAGGATGAAAAAGTTAACCATACAATTCTGTGAGAGCAGCAAGCCTGACCTAACTCCTTAAGCTGCTGCTTTCATGTTACTTTTTTTTTTTTTCTGTGGAATACAGAGAGAAAAAAGAGCTAAGGTTGACGGTGATGGTTTGGAGCCAGGATGGGTGCAGTCATCCTGCAACACACAGCCAGGTTTTTGGCCCATATTTCTGAAATTTTTATCCCTAAGAGCATAGTTCTTGGGATTGTGGTGGGTTGGGGTTTTTGTTATTATTTTCCCCCTTCCTTTTCTTTTTCCTGGAGACAAAAGTGTTGTTCATTAATGCTACCAAGACTGAGTGTTCTTGGAGAAAAGTCTTTTGCTAAGTGTCACATTCTATAATCACACTTTTTCTTTTTCCTTCTTCTTTAACTTACCACTTAGTGTCAATGCTTGCTCGAATGTTGTGGCATGGGGAGGAGCCTCTTGGATCAGTAAATTTGGTCTGAAGAACATTTTCAGGGCAGAAAAGCATGTTCTTTCTCCATCCTTGCCCTGTAACAAAATTACAGCAAGCTAGAAAAGAGAATTTTGTTAATCAGAATAGTCAATTGGGGAATCATTAGCTCTGATTTTAAACACCATTTGTAATTTGCTTTAGGGTCTGTAGCCTAATTCTTTCCTTTGAGTTAATTAAAATATGTTTGAATGTGACAGACATTTCCAAATCTTCCCACAATCCAGGAGGAAGGGTAGGTTTTTTGTCATCTTCCATCAAGTATAGAGGCTCTGAGTGCAGAAGAATTTCACTACAATGCTGCAAGGTTGTTTACCTTAGCTCCTTCACAAAAGATAATCCAACAAATTACATTAATTATAAACCAATATGTTCTGTTCAATTCCCACATGAGCCAAACCTGGGTATGAGCATCTGCTCTTATTTTCTGAGCTGGGTTTTGAGGACAAGGCTCACAACAATACTCAATCCATAATTAACAGAAAAATTAAAGATGCAACATCCCTTGCATCCTGCTTTTTGAAGCAGCATGTTTAAAAATATACATGCACTGTCCTGGCAGTTTTTATTCAACATAAAAAAAACAATACTCTATTGTTACCCTAGTGTGTTTTTGTTTGTTTAAAATATTTACATTTATGTTAGGCTTAAAATAAACATGTAAATACTTTCCATAAGAAAAAAAAGATTCATAATTCCCTCTTGTGCTACATTTTTTCTTTTCAATTGTTTCTCTCCCTCCCCCCAAAGATGACCTCTTTTCATAAAATGTGGTTTATTCTGCATTAAGCATATTGTTTTCTTTATGAAAAAAGGACTGGTTGGGCTTCTTCTTATTTTATTTTTTTAAGTGGCATATTTTTTCAGTTTCATTTCATAACAGGAAACAAAAGAGAACGTGATTGTTTGACCTGGTTACCAAAGAAATATTTGGCTAATAAAAACCCCATTAGCATGATGCCAAGTTCTGCTAGTTGCTTATGGTGAGCATGCCTATACAATTATACACTATTTGCATGTCGAAGGAGTGCAGGAAAGAGCCCTTTTCACGGTTTAGGCACTAGACTGGCACTTGAGATAAGAGATCAGTTCCCAGCTGTGCAACAGACTGACTTTGAATAGACAGCAAATTTCCGTGGCTTACTTTTGCAGAAGGGATTAATAACACATCTTTTTTCCCATCTTCCATCTTGTTTCTGTACAAAAAACTCTAGAAGGCTGCCTGCCCTGGCGTGCAGCACTCAGCCTGTTCTGGGCCCCCTCCTTGTCCAAGGGGGATTGGCTACGTGTCTGTTACTTCAGGCTCTTGCCGGAGAAGGACTAAATTCATAATTCCACAGGATTTATTAATTGGTGCTTATTAAAGCTCATGCAGGACAAATGGAATAAAAGGTGATGTGGCTGCTACCATCCATTCCAATTTCAGGAAGAAGCTGAATTTGTGCTAACAAAGGTCTTTCCTTTGTGCCTGCATTTCCTTGGGTTTGCTCATGGCCATGTCTAATAGTGCTGACATCCCCAGGGCCACCACTGCAGTGGAGCAGCCCCTTGGCCTGCCCTGGCTGTAGTCTGGCCCTCCCTGCCCAGAGGAGCCCTCCTTGCTGGGGACACTGAGTTGTGCTGGAGGCGGGAGCACCGTCGCTGTCCTAGTGCAGTCGTGCTCCTCCTACGGCCGTGCTGGGCAGCAGCCTCTGTAGGCTTGCTCAGCTTCCTGCATTTCAGGCAAGCCTTGTTTTAATGATTAAGTAATTGACAAGAAAACAATAGAATTTCATTAACTACAGGGGGAAAAAATAACACGGAAAAGTTTAACATGTTGGGAAACATTTCTTCTGGAAAGAGAAAAATAGAAAGAGAGAGACCATTTCTTTGAAAGCCAAGACATAGTCCCTGGAAGTTCAGTGATGTTTCTTCTCATGCCTGAGCTTATTTGTTCCCCTGGGACTTGCAGCATGGATTCAGCTGTGAACACGCTGCAGAGAGCAGGATGTGGTGAACCAGAGCCTCTGTGGGCTCCCTGCTTGGCAGCACAGTCAGAGCTGGTAGGGCAGTGCAAGGAAGGACTATGGGAGCTTTTCTGCAGTGACTGCTTGGTGCAGGGGATTTTTCTTGTTTAGCCTTTCTTGTTGGAAGGGCTCTGACCCTGAGTGTAATGGTCACGGATGCTAGCTCCTGTTAAAGATTCAGATCCTCCAAGGTTTTTTTGCTGGGCTTGCTGGTGCTTGTTTGAAAAAACAGGAAAACTCCTCCCCCCTTCTAGTTAAGGGAGTAAGCTCAGTCTGAAAAAGCAGGAATAAATCCTTGGGATGTTAAACATTGTGGTGTTTAGGCTCAGAGCTGGCTGGTGAGCTCTGATATTGGACACAGAGGTACCATGAGTAACAGGTTACATGGGAATGGTGCTGTTGCCCAAAGGAGGGGTACTGGGTCTGATAAGAGGTGCTCCCAGGGAGTTGTCCACCTCCTTCTGCAGGGCCAAGGAATGAGCTGCAGTGTCAGGCAGAGGCTCTTGTGCCTGGGGAACCACTCATGTGGCCCATGCCACCCACAGAGGTAGGGAGTGCTTAAGCTGCTTCTGCCCCATATGGGCAACTGGTGGCCCTGGGGTTGGATCTTCAGATATGTTTTTCTGTAGGCAACATCTGTATCTTCCTGGACTGTAAATTGGTAACTACAGTGTCCTTGGTAAGAGAACCTTTCAGTCAAAGGCACGTATCAAACTTCCTCCAAATTTAAAAAATAATCATCAGGCAGTTCTTGGTCTTTCTCACATCTTTGATTGTTTCTCCTCCCACTTCAGCTGTTCTCCTCAAATTCTGGGACACACCTGCCAAGACCTCTTCCTTTGCTGAGAGCATGAAGTTTTCAGCGGCACAGTTTGCAGTGTGCACTGGAGAAAAAGACTTCTGCCTTCAGTACTCTTTGTGGGGAGAAACATGTGTGCTCACTGCACAGCTAAGGCATGTGCTGTGCAGCAGCCCTTGCTTGGTAGGACTCCGAAAATTACTTCAAAATGGCACAGTGTGAACGCTGCATGCCCGACGTGTGATATTAAAACATTTAGAACTGGATCAAATCAAACCCAGTTTTTACCACAAACGCGCAGAGGCTGTTCTTCTTGTTTGAAGACTCTTTTCTTGCCAAATTCCATCTTTCCACACTGAGCTGCTTAAAAAAAGCCTTGTGGATGTATATATTTATATAGCTGAATGTTTTTTTGATCACATTTTATACAAAAATATTGCCTTTTGGCAGGGAGTCATCTAGTAGGTGTCGGATTCAGAACGTATCGTAAAATTACGAGTGACTGCAAATGACATTTACGCTCCGTAAATCTGGTAGGGAAGTGCTAGGGTCGGGAAAAAAAAAGCGCTTCAAAGCTGGGAAATGACAGAATTAATAATTGAATTGAGATTGAGATAGCAGTGTGGTAATGGGGAAGCATGGACACAACTGGGGAGCAGTGTGTGCATGTAAGTGGTGTTCCCGTGGGACCTGCAGATACCTGCAGAAGTTACTGAAAAGACTGCAGCGTGGGCAAACAAGTTTTACCAGATTTCCGAAGACAGAATGCACTAGCATTGCTCAGATAAAAGCTGCAAGAATCACCCAAATTTAAGGAAAAGTATATTACTGCACCTGCTTTGAGTCCATGCCAAAAATCCCTAGCCCAGTTTTGAAGGAAGTTGTCTTTTTGTTAAAAAACCTCCAAAGAAAGAGGTCTGTCAACCTCCCGTAGAGGTTCAAGTACCAAGCTACCATTCTATTTTTTTCTCCCTAATCATAATCAAAGTGACATTTGCTGTGAATCAAAGCAATTTCTTTCTGTGCTAGTCCTAATATTGTTGGAGAGCAATTGCTCAATGTCTTTTTCATAACCTCTTTTGGAAGAGCCTTATCACATTATCTGTTGTTTCTAAACGAAAGTATACAGTGAAAGCTGTCACTTGGAGCAAAGGCGCACAAAGCAAAGGCACGTCTGTGTCTTGTGTTATTTTATTGGTTCTGCGTTGCAGAACCTTTTGGAACCCATCACAACTTAAAAGGAAAACCTTATAAAGCATTTTTATATTATTGGATTTTGGAGTTATTTTCAGTTTGGGGGATATTAGGTTTCTACATATTATAGTTGGCTTAAGCTTTCTTGTTTGCTTGAGGTTTTCTCCTCTTAGGATAGTTTTTTTGGGTTTTTTAAAATGGAATTTCACTTTCTTTAATTCTTTTTTACTTTAAAGCACTTGGATCCTTATTTTGGAGTCACTTCACTTACTGAAGGATTAAATGGCACTTTGACGTGTGTAAGGAGTTTAACAAAATTGAGTGGCATTTATTGAATGATCTTGTTTTTATTTATTCACAAAATGCACCAGGATATTACTCACTAAGGCTCAAGTCTGATTTTTATCTGAGGTCCTGGCCTGTGCAATGAACAAAAACAAGGGCAAATTAAACAAGAACATCAGTAACCCCTCTTTAAAACAAGCTTGTAAAGTAAATAAGCTGTTAGTGAAGTGGAAGAAAACTAGAAGAGAATGAGAAGATGCAAGTCTTTTCACAGGTTTGTAAGAGGGAAGTAGGTGACAGTGTGATTGGGGGTAGAATTAGTCCCATCTGCCAAGTGCCTCTGAGCAGTAGAGATGTCACCTGCCACCCGCTCCCCAGCAAGGCTTTAGGCCAGACTCTGACCTGATTTTCACCCTGTGCAATGCTGACTGCAGTCTGCCTGCACCGATACAAGTTAGGGAAGAGTTTGACTGGGAGGTTTTTTTAATATAAGTAAATAAAGGAGTACTGTTTGTGGTTTCTGGAAGTTCTGAATGATGTTTGCCTCATGTGATGGTAACTTCCTTGCAGAGCTTGCTAGAGGTGCCAGCCTGAGAGCCCTGGGCAATGTGTCCCTCGAAGCAGCCGTGCAAGCTTTACCAGGCTGTCACAGTAAACACTCCTTCCCTCCAGCCACTGAGTTTGGTCCTCAGGGACTCTGCTAAGAGTCATAAACTGGGACCAAACTTACTAATCTAAATGAAGTAGATGTACGACACTGCAGTTTGGCAATGCAAAACTCTCTGTCCATAAAGCAGAGCTGCCTCTCCTGGTAATTCTCTAAAAGGGTGCAGGTACCTCCCAGTGACGGCTGTGCTGCCGCATAATCTGCAGCTCGTGGAAATCACTGCAGGGCTATTAAACTCAATATATGTCAGAATAGCAGAGAGTTTGTTCTGGGTTATGTCTCGTGGCTTAGGAAGGCTTCAAATATGATACAACCCATACTCCCTTCAGGTACCCACACTGACTGGCTCAGAAGGTGGAGAAGGGTTTGACTTGTGTGAAGGCATTTGTAAGGTGTAACTTAGGTGTCAAAATTAACTGCTGCAGCTGAGATACCAACACAGTGAAGAGCTTCCTTTTTGCTACCAGCATCTCTTAGAGAAGCCAGGCTGCTTTGATTTTTGATGACCACCCAGGGAGGCTGGCTCCCGGTACCAATGTGGTACCAATGACTTCAGGAAAATGTAATGAATTTCCCGTCAAGCTCAAAACTGCTAGCCTAAATCCTTGTAGATAAGAGTGTTCAGATCTTCCACAGGTCTGTTTTGACATTATTGACACAGATTTCTGGAAACCAGTGACTGCTTCAGTCATACCTTTGTTACTTTTTATCACTGTAAAATATAATGTGTCCCTTTTATTGCATTTTAAAAAATTAGTCTGTTCTGAGACAGCTGGCTGCTTTGACGGTGTGCAAGCATGTGTATGACAGAACATGCTTTTACTTTTTAATGAACTATTTCCCCTGGCTTCATCTTACTTCCACAGTCTATTTTTGTTGTTATAATGACACTGGTCAGTGAAGCTCAGAGGAAATCAGTCATCAAGATGCATGGTGCTGAAACAGTATTTCTGCTGTGATGGGGATTGCATTAATGCCTTTGGAGATTTCTTGCTGTTGTCACTGCTGCATCCACACCATAATGCAGAACTACCTAAATTGAACCAAGAGGCAAAATTTGGAGCTATGTAACTAAGTTAACTAAGAAAAAATTTCTTGGGACATTAATTTTAACTCATGCTGGAACAGTCAAAGTGACCCCGAGTATGTTCTGTTGGGATGCCTGGCATCTGTTATCTTACTCTAATGCACAGGATTTTCTTCCTTCATTTCCTCACTAGCAAAAGTGGCCTAGAATCTGTGAAACTTTAACATTTTGGAGATACAGAACAACAACACAATAACCAGGTTTTGTAAATCAAATTCTTTTAAATGGTCACGTATGATGAGATTAGTGTTTGGATAAAGGGTCCACCCAAACTGACCACCTACACCAGGTCTTACACAGCTATTTCATAACTTCTCTCTTTTGCCTTCTTTCTTTGGCAGGTGTCCCTTTTCCCCACTGTTTTGAATGGCATTTCTCCAAGTGTTCAGGTGTATGTAAACCTGGTCTATGAACTATAGCTCTGCAGTATTCACATCATAGCAAACAAATTTGGTTTCTTAAAACCTACAGAAATACCCATGGTTATCTTCCAGCAAAATCCTCTGAGTCCTTTATCCCTGTGGCATTTCTAGGGTATTCCTCTTACTTCTAAACCCTTCATTTGCTTAATTTCTTATATCTTTTTGGTTTCTTTGCTTCTTTTCAGGATGACCTGAATACAACCTCAACCTGTAAGGCAAAATTTAAGACAAGCCCAAAGTGAAATGCTGTAACAATTTTGCTCAGCAGCCTGTGGGTGGCTTGGAGGGCCAGTTATTCTACTTCTGCTTTATAGGGGATTTGTGTATGTTCAGCACTTATACTTCTGCATGCATAGCCCTATATGTAATAAATCTAATTGTTCTTAAGTTTTCCCTTCAGAGTTTCTACCTCAATTAGCTAGGAACTTGTAGAAATGCAAGCAAAACCTAGTTCTTTAAACTAGTAGTCTCTACTGCTTATTTGCAATTGTAGTTGTTTTTATTATTTTTTTTAATTAGTTACACAGTGGATTTATTCAGACAACACACAGTGTACCTGGCATGAATGCCTATCAGGATGGACACCATGAATGCAATTACTCTTTAATAACTCTCATGAAATAAAACTGAACTGACATTTGGAAATTCTTCTTTTAGCAGAGAAAACTGGTTCTTTCCTTCCTTTTTAAGATGTAACAGTATGATATTTGAGACTGCAAGTGGGAAGTTCTACTCATTTTTTTCTCTGTTTCTTTAGAGTTGATTATTTTTTTACCTGAAACCAAATTTGTCAGCTTTGGATACCTTGTTAACATAAAATTTAAACAACAACAACTTGTAAATTGTAAAATTTATGAAAATAAAAATGGATTAATATTTTATGATGCATCCATAAAAAGAGACTTAATTGTTCATATATTATTTATGAACTTTGGGGAACAATTTATCTTGTTTTTACCTTTTAGAACAGCCCTTGAGAACTGTGGTGCAGAGCACCTCCTTGAGTAGGAAGGGCTAGCGTTCCTTCTTCCTAGGGGCTCAATTTCTCCATAGTCAGCCATAGGCAGAGAAGGAGCCTTCTGGCAGTGCCAGGACCTCCCTCACACTGCAGGCCTTCTCCTGCTGTCCTTGCCATGGGCTCAGGCACAGTCAGACTCAGGCCAGAGGTGTCAGGGCCACCTCTCCAGTGGTGGTAATGTCAAAATCGTTCTGCCTTCATGAGCAACCCTGCTGAGGTTAGAGATAGAGTCTGAGGGGAGACCTTTGTGTTGCAGAGGAAGTAAATTGCAACATCTGTTAGAAACCTTTTCTTCCATGATTAGTTTGGTTTATGTCTCAGTGTGCATGTATAGAGGCACTCTGTGCCTACTATGTGTCATATGTATGAATGGGTTGCTTTACGAGTAAGTAATTTCCTTATGGATTCATAAAAGTAATTTTTCCCCTTCAGCTGCCCTGATAATATTTTTCTTTCTTTTTCTTAATTCCCCCCCTCCCACAGTCTATTCATGGAAAATATTTGGGTAGAAATGGTATATGAAACCTCTTCTTTTCCTTGGGAAATCAGAGAACAGAACTTGGCAATGACTGTCAACATAATAGAAAATGTTTCCCTGTTCCACCAGCAGACAAGTACTTAAAGAGGCTTCTCCTTAGTGAGTGTTGTTGCAGGCAATAATGTGAGGTGTAAAAGTCACTTTGCCAGAGATCAACTTTTGATAAATATATTTTAATTTCTTTATTGAATTTTAAAGTATAACAACCACTGCTGAATAGGTACAACTGAAAACATGTTAAATAGCCTTCAACTCTTCACATTTGTATTGAACATCATCTCCAGGAGTGACATTTCATGTTACCATGGAAACAAATTTGACATTTCAAAAATACATTTATTCCTGGGTCACTAAGATAGGAATTCTGAAAGAAAAAAAGGTCAGAACATTTGCCTGTCTCAGAGATACTCTACAGTTTGCTGTATTCCTTTGGAGGAAAGAAATATGTGGTATCATTGTAAAATAGCACGCTCCAGCTTGATCCAGTTTGAAAATATTTTGACAAGATGGTGGCAATGTTACAGGTCAATAAAGCGTCTCAGTCTCTGAGATTTTGCAAAGTGATTAAAACTGTTTCTTGGATCAAGACCTTTTCTGGATCAATTCTTCTTCCTAAGGACTTTCATTTATGGCTTTCATAATCCCATTAGCTGTTCTCTACTTTATAATTTCTCCTTGTAGAAAATATTCGAAATATTGATATTAAGACTTTATTTCATTTTGAGGAATAAACACTGCTATCTTTAATAGGAATTATGCCAAAGTTTTATCCCAGATAATGCATTTCATAGAAAGTAGGAAATTGAAGAATCAGTGCTAAGGTTTGGTACTGAAGAATGCGCGCCTGTATTTAAAAAAGAATTATGTAATTTAGATAGTATTTTATTAAGAGGAATCAAATGTTGGTTTTGAATGCTTTGGTGTAGGTCTGTAATATATGTTGTAAAATGAGAGTTGTGAAGTGAAAGTACTGGTCATATAAAGTGAAATACTATTTTTTCAAGAGATTTACCTTTTACATGGAGTCATTAAAAGGTAGTAATAATTGCAGAGTTATGGCATGCAGTGAGATCTTTGTCATTTGTACTAGCAAGTAATGTGTCTGAGCAAGGAAAAAAGTGAGGGTTGAGGGAATGTGATTTTGGAGAGGGCAGCTCACTTAATGATACTGAGCAACTGGCACAAATGTCTGTGTGCAGAGTGTGCACACACCTGCCCCTGGTGCTGAGGTGGAGCTGGCTGGATAAGAGTCAGCTCTGTTCTGTGTGTCCTGGGTGATCCTGCACCCTGTGATACTTTCTATGGAGGGCTGGTCAGCTTCCAGTCAGAGCTGGCTTGTGTCTGGCCAGGTCACCAGGTGTCTGCCTGCACACTTCTCTGTACACGTATATCCACAGGGGATCAACAGACATGTATTTCATTAGGCAAAGAAATCCTTTTGGGAGGAGCGTGCTCTGCTCTTCTTAGGTCTGTGCTTTTGCCACTTTGTCCCACAAATGTTTTCTGAGCATTGGGAAAGGGAGAATCATTTGACTCAAAGCCATTTCAGAAGCAGCATAAATTACCATGCTGAGCTGAATTGTCATTGTGGTGTGTGGAGACTGGGGAGGAGTACCTCCCATTAATATCAATGGACTAGTCCTGTGATGAAACCCTCAAGGACCACACAGAAGACTGACCTACTTAGGTATTAACACTGCCGTTGCTAGACTTGTACCTGCCTTTGAATGCAACAAGAGTTATTAAATTAAAACCATCTAATTTTCTTGTAGAAGAGGAAAAACTGTCTGCAAAAACTTCTGCCTCTGCTCCCCAGGGAGGAGGGTATGGGTAAACAAGAGAATTTTTCTAATGGCCTTCTCTTTTCTTCCCAGTTTTTATGGTGAATGCATCCCAGGCAGAGGACTTGCATCTGGACTAGCAGGAAATCAAACTGGACCAGCAGTTTGCCTATTCAAAATAAAACATTAATGGAAAATGTCTAACAAATACATAAATCACAGGAGGTGCAGTATGTGTGTATATGTCTTACAGCTAAATTGTAGTCACTGTGCCACTCATGCTGAGCTTATATTCTGTGTTCATGGTGTAGGGGAATAGGTCCTTGTTTTCTGCTGGTTCCTTTTAAGCACCTCCTGTCTATTCAGAAAGTAAGGTGTTAAATACTTGCAAGTGCCCCAGCTGTGCAGGCAAACATGGTGGTTTGCAACTTACACTCAGTCGTATCTTGTATGACCTTGGACATTAGAGAGGGGACCTCGTCCAGAACACAGGGGTTATCCACCCTCTCCAATGATTCACCTACAGGTGGGAGAACTTGGTTTCAACGTTGCTTCAAACACAGTCCTAATGCTACTGAGGCAGGGATGCTCAGGAGATTAACACTCTGTTTATGATGTTGAGCAAAGCCAAGTCAGACTTTGAATGTGAAGACACTAGTTAATATTTTAAATAAAGCCTAACTAACTGCAAAGCTAACAGAAATACTTTCCATGGTACTGGCAGCTTTAAAGTAAGCTGTGACAGTCTGGTACAACTTCTTCAGGTTCTCTGGAGCACTCCCAAACTGAGTTTGACTCATTCAGCATGGCATGCATAGGACTGCAACCCCCAAGTTATTAACAGAATTGTAATCTATGTGCAATAAAAACACATGGGATGGGACGCAGTCAGAGCTGGAATCCCCAGCTGGACCCCTGACAAAAAGGCAATTCCTCATGGTCTGTCCCCTGCCCCTTCAGAACAAGGAGCTTTGGTGAAGGGGCATACCTGACTCCATTGTGTCTGTGCTGCTGAGACTGCCCATCCCTGCAGGAAGGATGTGCTCACACGAGACTGCACACGAGAAAGGACAGCCCTAAACCAGTAGCTTGAGAGAAAGATGGCTTGAGCCTCTGAATGTGTGTGAATGTGCATGGCATACTTTGCTCTGCTTTGTAGATGCACAAGCTATAATCTTGTGGGAGTTATCAAATCCCAACTGACCTCTTGGTATGCTTGCTACTCTATTTCAGTATGAAGACATGCTCACTGTGATCTACTGTGATTTGCTCTGAATTAATTCCAGTTTGAATTAAAGCTGATCCTTGAGGGGTAGACTGTGAAGAAACAGTCACATCTCTGTTCCCTGCTTAATTCCATGCTGTCTGCTGTTAACTAACTGCATCAATTAGTACTTTGTTTCTATTTCACACTTTCCAAATCTTTTTGGTTATTTTTATAATTCTCCTACAAAGCTGTTCAGTTCTTCAACACCTTCAGTCAGGACACCAGATAGCACACAGCAATCCAGCAGCAGTTACAGCTGGTCCAAAATAGTGGGTACCTCAGGGTTCTTACTTTTCTTGGTGATGTTCCTGCTTCTGTATAGAGGAGGATGTTCATTCTTTTGTCTGCATCCTTAGGTGAGAGTTCCTGCGCTGGTGATTGTCCCCTGAGGTGCTGTAATTATCTCCCAGAGTCAAAGGTAGCCTTCTCCCCATGTCCAGGAAGTACAACTCATTTGTTGGTATTTGCATCCCATTTACAAAGCAATCCAGGTTAGTCTCTCCCTTATTTACCACTCTTTCACTTGTATCATCAATGTCTTTTATCATTAATGTAGGTTTTCTACCAGGCCACTGAAAAGCAGAGTGTAGGGTTGAAAGCCTTTAGGGCCACATCTGCTCAGTGAGATCTTCCTTTCTATATATTGTGATTTGTCAGCTCATCATTCTTAAAGCATTAATATGTGCCAAGCTGACTTATTTTGTGTGTTGAGCTGATATCTTAATCAAAATGTCATGCAGTCCACTGTCTTCATAGAAATAGATATCTATTACCTCAGTACTATTACATTTATTGGCAACAGTAATTTTATTTAGAGAAAAGATGTCAAATTAGTTTGAGGAGCTCTGTTTTCCATAAAGCTTTGCTGCTCAGTATTAGTTATATTACCCTCCTTTAATTTTTAATTGATTGAATCCTGCATCTGCTCTTCCATTATTCTACCTGGGATGATTCTTTTTCTGTTAGTTAGTATCTGCTTCGGCCATTCCATTTCTCTTTCCAAAGCATTGTCTTGATGTTAGTTTTGTTTAATTGACTTGGCTCTCTCCCGATATCCAAAAAAGTCCTGAAAATCAGCTTTAGTTTTTCAAACAGCCCTGATCTTTACTTTGAAAATTCATGAGTGAGAATTTTCAACAGTAACTTAGTTTAAAAAAATTAACCTTAGCAGCTGCTTGACTTTTGTTCCCTTTGTATAGAATCTAAATATGTATCTGCTAGTTAAATATTTTCTGGGTAATTTTGTCAGGTCTGCCTACTGTTCCCAGACAGTGATGTTTAATGAGGGTTTTTTTGCAATATACCTAGAATTCTTTATTATTGTCCTTGTATATTCTCTTGTGTGCTTATAATTTTTCTGTAGTTCCTAATTTTTTATTTTTATTTGTTGCTCACCACTTTTTTGTACATTTTGTATTTTGGTGTGTCCTCCTTGTCTATTCTCTTGTGTACTTATAATTTTTCTTTAATTCTTAGGGGTTTTTATTTTTATTTATTGCTTATCACTTGTTTGTACATTTCTATTTTGGTGTTTCATTTATTCTGTTTGCTCTGACTTCCCCTGAGCCAGGTTGAGTTCCTAACCATTATGGCCTTTTCTGTTGATTGTGGCTTTTGGGCATCTAGTAATGCATTCTTAAGCAGTTCCCAGTTATTATTCATGTTTTTCTATTTAAATTCATTTTCCTAACTGATTTGGTCCATAATTGTTTTCAGCTTTGTAAAATTGTCTTCTTAAACTGCCATGTGTATAACTTACTACTTTGGACTTTATTCTGTTTGCATATATATGCAATCAAGTCACAATCACTTGTATGTAAGCTACCATTAATTTTTAGTTTGGTGATCAGTTCTTCTTTACCTGTCAAAATGAGATCTGGTATAGAATTCCCCCCTGCTGGATTTGATTTTTATTGAGTTAGGAAATTGTCAACTATGATTTTTTGAAATGTCTAGGATATTTCATTACACAAGACCCCCAGCGTGTTGCTCAGGTTGGTGTACTTCATAATAGTGAGCGTGTCTACACACACACACACACATCTGTATATAGGTAAAAATATAATTTGTCTTTCCATAAGATTATGAATGTCTGAAGGAGCTTAGGTTGAATTTAAAAAATACTCCAACAGCTAGAATTCCATTTCTGCTTATTTATAGGTTATTTTGGGTTTTGTAAGGATTGTGATGTTTTGAACAGTTACTCAAAACCTAAAAATGCAGAAATCCTCCAACCTGTTTGTGGCTTCCTACAAATAGATAACAGTGTTGCAATTTCATTATTTACATTTGGTGAATTCTTATTTATTAAAAAAAAAAGAAAAAAAAAAAGGCCCAAAACTGTCTCAGCAGCCCAGATAGAGCAGGAACCATTCAGATGTGCCAGGAGAAGCCATCAGTGCCATGTGGCTGCTCTAAGGCACTGCACAGCAAGAGTTGTCACCCGTCAGATGGGTCAAGGATTCTTTCCTTAAACTATTTGGCAAACACATCTGTGTAATACTCAAGCTTCAGATGACTCACAAATAGAAGCTCTACTTGTAAATTGAGTTGCATAGAAAAAAATCCCAGGGAATCTGCTAGTGACCCTTATTACAAACTATCACAGATGAGTGAACTACTTACAGCTAAGAGTACACCCTGGACTCCTTTCATATGATGTAACGCAAAGAGACTGTTTATACTCAGGGGAAGGAAGATGAACTGCTGGTAAGGTCTGAGAACTTATGCTCATCTCTCTGACTGACAGTACTACTGGGTCGTTAATTTCTCCTGTGTTCAGAGTGCCTGGATTAACTGTAAAAAATTTCCTTGTTCTTTTCAGGAACACTTCTAGAATACAGTAGCTTTTAGCTGAAATGTTTAGCAAAAATTCTTCCTGTTTTGTAGCTCATGGAAGTTCCCAATAGTTGTTCTTGAAACAACTTTCTATGGCTCACCTTTTCCTAGCTGCCTGCCTCGCACTCTAGTCCTGGAATCGTCAGCTTCCTTAATAAGCTTCTATTACTCTGCCCTTGGGGATGGGGCATGATGTCCTCCCTGAGCCGGCAATGGCCCCTTGGAGAAGTTCCCCCATGTGAGGGATGCCCTTCTCTGTTTTCTCTGGCTATTGAGCACCCTGTGCTGCCAGGAGTTGCTGGAGGGAAATTCTCTGGGCTGCCTGGTGTACAGAGGTGAGAGGCGTTCGCGTGCCAAGCCATTTGCCTTAAACACACATTCCAGCACCTTCGCTGACCTCTTAATGGCTCACTTAGTGGAGGACTCAGAGCTCATGAATGAGTGTGTTTGACAGTTCCCTTGTGCCCAGAGATTCAGCCATGGTAGCGGCTTGTTTTCCTGTACCAAACAGGAGAAGTACACTAGGGTGTTTTGGGGAAAGCACAAAAGAACCAAAACCCAGCCAAAAAACCCCACAACAAAAAAATGACAACAAAAAATATCCACCCAACCAAACCCAAAGCAAACCAACAAAAACACCAACTACATAATAAAACACAGGCAGAAGAAATTTGTCAGGGTGGATGGAAATACAAGGGTAGTTCTGTCAGCCCCCCTAGCATCACATATGAGAAGTAGAAACTGCTTCTGTTTCTTTGGCTCCTGTGGCTCAGGACTGTTGCCATACTCAGAGCATGCTAGTTTTGACAGCACAAGAAAGGTCAAGATCTGTCAAATTTTGCAGGCAAGGGACAGCTTTAGCTTCTGCAGTTGAAAGTTCTTTTCTCAGCCAGAAGGTCTTTTGCTGGGACAGTGTCTTCAAAGAAAGAGTTAGCAGCAGTGGTGTGACTGAGAGGATGCAAAAAACACCAAAGGTAATGTGGGTGAAGAGACATCAATGGACAAAGTGGTGTGTTTTGGAGACACAGCAGATACAGGTTAGGAAGGATGGCTGAGAACACCTAAAACAGCACACCAACAGCCTCTGCCAGGACCAACCTCAGTATCAACATGCTTGTGTCTTTTTGCAATTTTCTCGTGAAGTAAACTATTTCCTATGAAAGTATTTTTTGCCCACAGCAGGACAGAGGGAAGACCAGGAATTTCTTTAGGTTAAAATGTTGAAATGCTTCACTGCTGTTTTTAGCTTTGGTGAGAGAAAAAACCCCTCCTATTCTTGGCTCTTTTGCTTTCTATCTCTCTTTTTTCAAAGAAAAGGCAGATACTAAAAAGCCCATTTATTAACTTTTCGAATAAGAATCTGGCAGTGTCCTGGAGTCTTGAGTGTAATCACATCCCTTTTTACCTCTATCAAGAAATATTTTCTTTGCAGCTGGATTGAAGTGCAGCCACATAATCATTGAGGAACTGACAGGAGCTACTTTGGAGTGCACCTAAATAGGCTTACTGCTCCCTGCACTGGCTGGGCAGGAGCTGAAGCCTCCTGCTGCTGGCATGGGTGGGCCAGGCCAGGAGTAGCCCTTGCTGGGCCAGAGACCCTCTGTGTTTCTGCTATGTGTCTCTAACCCTTAGGAAGGAAAGGCTTTGAACAAAGTGATGAGTTGCTCATGCTAGGTGTTGAAAGTGGATTCCCAAGTTCATCTGAGAAATGGACAATGCAGGATTTGCAGAAAGACCTCTCTCATTCTCCGAAGCTCAAGTGTGTGTTTAGGACAAGGTCTCCACTCCACATCTGTTCTTGCCTCTGATGGCACTGCCTTCCCTGCTGCCCCCTGCCCAGAGGAGCAGTGGCCTCATCTAGCAGCATGAGCTCTCCTTAACTGCAGGGTCACAGCTCTCAGCTCCAAGACAAGCATTTTTCTCCACTGGCAGCTGCTCCTGGACTGCTGGCCCCAGTTGCTTCTCAGGCTTTTGTTTAAAACTTGGACAATTTTTCATCTTTGTTCTAGCACTGGTGCAGCTCCAGAGAAAGTAACTGTGGTGGAAACAATGGCTTATTCATTTTTATCACTCCTTCCTATAGCTGTGTGGTGTTATCCTTCATTTTTGCCTACAGGCAAGGTAAAATTCAAGGTCAGCTCTAGGGAGAGCCAAAAGGCTTGTGCTGTGCTTGGTGTCTAGAAAGGCTCAGTCTGTAGAAGTGTTTCCCACACTGGCGCTGCTCTCCAGCTGGCATGATTCAATCAGGAGAAGCCCAAACCCAGGCCAGGATGGCCAGGTTGAGAGGTTGTGCTCCTTCTGCCCAAAACCCTCCTGGGAAGGAGGTGGCTGTGCCAGGGATTGGATGGAGGCCTCTGTTGTGAGATGAAGGAAAGGAAAAGAACTCTTTTCTCATGACTCTCTTGAGTACAAGGGAAAGGGATATGCAACCCCAACAGGCTGATCCTTCTGCCAAAGCTTGTGGGTTCCTTCCATGGGAGGGAGCTACCTCAGATCCCTGAGTCTAAATAATCAACTCAAAAGTCAGGCAAGTCTAAGGAAGTGATCTAGTCAGAGTCCATACTTGCACATATGACCAAACCAGGTGGTTTTTTAGGGGATTGCAATATTTTCCATTAAACAGATTAACTAGAGAAGGGCAATAGGATGAGTAAAACCAAAAAAGACTTTTGCAATGTTTCTAGTGTAAGAACAGAGAAGTAAAAAGAGGCTCAGAGCAACCTTTAGAAGGATCTAAGTAAAGCTGGGAGTTGGCAAATTGCAGGTGACAGGTCACCCACAGCCCTTCCCATTACCAGCTGCAGCTCCAAGTAATGCGTTGCTGTCTCTTTGGGGCAGATACATTCACCAATGGGGGACTTGCAAGGACCAGCCCAGCAATTCAATGCAACAGCCCCCACTACCCCGGTCAGAAGGCAGCATCTCCCAGTGGCATTAAACCTGCTCCCCTTTCAGAGGGACCTGTACACTTTGAAGAAAAATGGATTTAATAAGCCACAGGCTGTATTTAAATAAACCTTGCTTAAATTGTTATTTTTAACTGGAGGGGAGGAGTGGGGCAGAACAAAAGCAACCTGACATAATAAAAATTAAAGGATTGGGTAAGTCCTGCTCTGGTAGGAGGGCAGAGGAGAGGGAGGAAAGAGGTCCATGATTTTGAAATACAGCTTGCAATGTGGTCTGGGATGCAAAATATAAATAGACTTTGTGTGGGTGAAGCCCTAATAGGAAATGAGTGTACTTGCCCACATTTGGCTGCCTGGAAAGTGGTGGCTGTGCTGGGCTCACCCTGCCCCTGCTTGGCCACAGCTGCCTGATTGTACGTGGCATTTGGATCTGAAGCTATGCCTTGGGCTTCAATGCTGCCCAAACACTTGCACTTTGCCTCTCTGTGTTTCTTCTTCCAGGAGCCTGCAGGCTGCTTCATTGCTGTTAGTCAGGGCTTTGGTGCTGCAAGCAGCATCACCCAGACCTTTATTCACACGGGAAGGAGAGTTGCATTCAGAGTGGCACTAGCTTCTGCTCTTTTCTGATGACAGAATCTGCAGTTTAGTGCCATGCATGGTCATGAGTATATGCCTATATGGTTTTCAAGAATATGCTCATGGTGCTACTTCCTACACTAATTTGTTTAAGGATCAAGTACGTTTAATTATCTCTCATTACCTCTGTGCTCTTTCTGCCTGTAAAGCTAATCTGTGAGCCATTTTCATCTCCTTTGGTGGGTCTGATAACTTTTCCTTCTATCTATTTTGATGTTTTATGGAAGGTATTATGGTTATTCTGGTTCATAAACCCAGTTTAAAAATCAAATATTGACTTGGTGATTCAAATATGCTATTGAAATTCTCCTTGAAACAAGTTTCTTCTTCTCACTGTTGCTAGAGATCACAAGGATTTGCAGTCTAGGGTTCATTAATACTGCCTGTCCATTATTCCAGACACTCAGTCCTAACTGATGGCAGGGAGGCTGCTTCGGAGAGAAAAATGAACAGAAATGCCTCCAAATATGAGTGGACTGGGAGGGGTTCCCTTTTCTCATCACTGACTGGGACACTGGGCACAGAGAGGAAGTTCTGTGAGAATGGAAAGGAACTTGGTGCTTCAGGGAGGAAGATTTAGAGATTTGCAGGGAAAGCTTGGTGTGGACTTGGAGAGAGCCAGAACACCCAGTTGAGCCATGATAACATGGCTGCCTCTGAACTTCATTTCACTCCTCCCCCTTTACAGTAAGATGCTGCCAAAAGAGACATTTTTGCTGCTTGTGCTCTGCACCCCAAGGCCTGGCCTTCAGTGACCCCTGCAGCCAGCTCCAGTAAAGGGAGGGTGTCGTGGGTCCCCTCTCTTTCCTGTGTCTGCAACAGCAGGTGTGCCAAGTGAACAGGTCCCAGCTGGCTCAGCCTGACACAGCTCTGAAAGGGTTTAAACCAACCTGGCCTGTGCCAAAGGAACAACAGACCCTGAGCCATGATAATTTTGCCCTCATATCTGAATATAGACATGCAAAACCTCCTTACAGTGCTATAGAGTTGCTCTCTGTGTTAGTAAACCAAATTCAAGAAATCCTGAGCTCTTCTTTCTGTCCTTCAACTTACTTCTTTTGTTTTCCACTAAGTGTTTCTTTGATGCTGCTTCAAAACATGTGGGAACCATTTTTTTCCCTACTGCCTACCACCTTGTAATTTACACTTTAGCAGCATTGTTCCTACCAGTCGTTTTTGGAACGATCTCTTTCTGTTAACTTTCTGTTAACTGTTCTTTTTTGAGAAGAAAACTCATTGGGAGATTTCCTAAGCCCCATTTATTTAAATCACAAATCCTGGTCACTATGGGAGCTGCATCTATTTCTTTGATGAAATGGTAAACTAGGACTGTGGCCAACACCTATAAAAGTGGCATTAGTAGAGTTGTAAGAGTCTAATGGCTGTGAGTTTAAACGCCATGTATGATGCAGTAAATTTTACAATCCACATTTTCAATGTAAAAATGGAAATGAGATACAATAAGCAGCTCCCCCAAGGTAGCAGTATAAAATCTACAGTAAATTCTTACAGCACTACAGGAGAAAAATCACTGCTAGTTGCTAGCTACTGTACTGGGAGGAGTTTCCTGCTCACTTAACTTGGGGTTATCTCTCTGCATTTCTGGCCCTTCTGCTTGGTGGGTCGTTGTTGAACACTGCTCTGCTAATTTTGCATAAAAATGCACAGCCCAGAAATTGTCTGCTCTGAAGAGCTGGAGTGAAGTCCTCTTGTCAGAAAGAGGAGGGATGCTGTGCAACAGAGCCGAGTAGGAAATTGCCTCTGAGCTTAGGCATCAGCAGAGTCTGCTATCTCAGCGAGGACCTGCAGTGGTGGTTTTGGGAAGCAGTGGTACTACCCCAGGGGAGGACAAGATTAAGCCTGGCCAAATACTGTAAAAACAGTGCTGGGAGATCCTTTTCTAGATTTGCTGTCTTGTGGGTCCCCTTGCAGGGGGTAATTTCTTTTTTACCAAACTTGTGAGTAAAACAGGCTAGTGTGGGTTGGTTTTTTCCCTCTGCAAAATTGAAAACTGTTTTTTTTTCTTAGAGATGGGAATCTTTTACTGGCTATATAATAGATAGTACTGTGGTGATTGTCAGTTCAGAGAAACTTTTTCTGGTAATGACAACCTGACTGGATTTGCAAAATAGTGTGTAAAAATATTCTGCAGGAAAGTTCATATGCTCTTTTGGCAGCTATAAGGAAAAGTTGCTTCTGCTTGGTTTTTCCTCTGGGAAAGAAGTCATTCTAGGCGGGATATTTTTCCTTTGTATTGGCCCTGCCGCACTCTAGGGCTTCTGGGGAATTGCTTATAGGTGCATAGACCTGAGAAGACATGTGTGAGTTGGTTCCCCACCTGCCAAGAAGTGGGGAACCGAAGGCTGCAGATGCCAGCTTTGCAGCCAGCATAGCCCGTGGTGCAAGCTTGCCCTTTCTGGCACATCCCCTCAGCCAATTTTTCCCACCTGCTGCCCTGTCCCCCTCAGGGTGTGGTAGCACAAGGTGCCTGCCCAGGTTCTAAGCAGAGATGCCCATGCTTTCAGTGTCCCAGTCTTGCATGGGCATGACAGACAGTGTGACATCTACTCCCAAATATCTAGATGAATGATTATAAAAAAGTGCTATTTTTGAAGGCATAGCAGTCGATTATGCATCTGACAGAAGGTTTTAGGAAATAGGCAATGTGGGATGTACTGGGAGGAAAAAAAAAATCAATCTGTGTATTTGTCTTTTAACTAGTTGGAGACACATTGGCACATATTTTTGGCACATTAATGAATTCTGCCTTATTTAATCTCTGCTACTCTTATAATATGAATTTGTGTTCCATTTGGGTGTTAAAAATCAGAAAGTCAGAGAGTTAAGTTTCTAGAGGAAGTTATAATCACTTCAAGCTCCTGAGCTGGAAGGAGGAGGCAGGCACAGTTGCTCTGAAGGAGAGCGAGCAGACAAAAGGCTCCGTGGCGCAGTTTGCGGCACGTCCCTGTGGCTGCGCCGCGGAGAGCGGGAAGGCCCCGTGCGGCAGCTCCAGCTCCCCACAACCTCCTGGCAAACCCCAGGGCTCAGCCCAAGCTGCCGGCTGAGTGCACAGGCCAGGGAGCGCTGACAGCCTCAGCAAGCATGCTGGGGGTTGCCCTTTTTCAGAATAAGCTTTGCCAGTTTATTTGCATCTGACTCCATCCTGCTTTAAAAGTGCGAGTGCTCTGTGCTTCTTATCGATTACTTACTTTCAGTAAACGTCATTCCTTTTCTTTCTTTCTTTTTCCTTCTCACCATACGTCCACTTCAAAATTTTTTTTTTTGTTTGAATGCGTACAGAACAGCCGTGTACAAAAGATGTCACAGTTTTAACCAAAAATGGCTTAAATAAGAAAGCACTGCATCTTCCACAGGGTAAGGATTGGTTTGATTTTTTTTCCCCCCAAGGATGAATACTTAAGAAGACAAAAGGGGAAGATTTAGATATAAGAACACTGTTTTGAGTATGAGTAACAGCACTGGAGCTGGGATGATCGGCCGTGCTGCAAGCATTCCCAGGGAAGCTCAAGAACAGCTCAGTTGTACAGTGTTGCACTTCCATGGTGTCTATGGGAGGAAGGCTGGGGTCAAAGCTGACTGCAGTGGGTTATCTGCCGACCATGGGCTAACAGCACGTTTTAGACTTTAAACTAAAGGTGGCCTACATTTTTCCATACTTTCAAAACATTTCATGAGAGCCTGTAAACTGTTAATATTTGTGAGATGAAAAAATGTTGACTTTTTTCCCCCCTCTTCCAGCACGTTTGACAAAACAACTTTGTTTTGACTGTGTTCAAATACAGGATTTAAGAGAATTGTTTACAAAACTCGAAAAAGTGATTTTGACAAAGCCATTTCCTTTCTGTGTGAAATTGTCACTTGAATAAATATTTGATATAAAGTTTCTAGAAAAACTAGAGTTAAATGGGGCTGCTTAATTCTAAGTAATTTTGTCTGGTTTCCAGAATTAATTGTGATTCCTCATACCTGTTTGTTATCTCACAACTCCCTTCCTCTACCTGTTCCTTCACCATAAGGTTGACTCATAAAAGCACATAGAGTTTAAATTTATTTTACAGGAAACACTGAAAATTTGGTATTTGTTTTGCCACTTTTGAGACAAAATATTTTGAAAACATTATCAACAGCAATGTTAGACACAGAAATTGTTTTTATTTTTATATTTTATTTTCTGACTGACAACAAAGCCAAACTTCAAAATCAGATTGGATTTTTTCATGAAATGTAAATGTTGAGGTCTGGTCTGCCTTAGGGTTTTTGGGTTTTTTCCCCCTATATTTCTGAAAGAAAAGGATTTAGCAATATAGTTATGAATGATTTCATTAGTGCTAAGCTGAAGTGAAAATAGTTTTTAACCTATAAGAAAATCCAATTTTTTTTCAGGCTTGGAAGGGTGAAGAGGAAGGTGTGAATTTCAGTTTCCAGCTACATACAGTGTCAAATACAGAAACGCAGCTGATCCCCGGGCTGAACAATTTTTCATGAATGAGGAAAAAGGAGGGGAGCACACCAAGTTTCCACCACAGAAAGTGAGAATGGGGAAAATTTAAATACTGCCCAGCTGGATGCTAGTGCCCCAGGAAGTGCTCCCCTGGGTAGAGCAGTGCAGCTGGGGAGGAAGGGGTGTTGGCCTGATGTGAGAAGGGTTTGTGCCATTCTCCCTGTGGAGTCACCTTGTCCGTGGCAGGGTGGGTCCGTTCCTGTCCGACCATCAGGAGCCTGCGTGCCACACTTGCAGCCTCACGCACAAGCACTTAGCAATTCCATTTTATGTGAAGTCCAGCTGTCCTCATTCTTTGAAGTACCTTCTCCAGCATTAACAGATGTTCAGTATCACTTTGCTGCTGTAATCAGGGTGTCCTTGCTCTTCATTACAATGCACTGAACCTCTGTGAGTGATTCAGTGTGTGTTTGTGTATATTTTCTACCTGGTCCTCTGGAAGATCACATGATGGAGGAAGTTCACTGCAGTCCTTGGGCAGATTTGGGTGTCCAGTTGAACGCCACATTCAAACAAGGCAGAACAGCAAGTGGATGCTCAAGTTCATCACAAATGTACCCTAGGAAAAAATTAATTTTATTTGTAGAGCTATTTGGAAAAGCCCGAGTGTCTGTATGGGTTTGTTCCATCTGATGTCCAAATTCCTGTGCTTTCCATTTCTCGCTGTTATGTCATTTAAATTCCTCTTTATTTTGTGGTTTCTTTTTAAGGAAGGATTGATATTTCTTGAGGTTGGTCAAGTGGCACAGATCAGCTTGTTTCCAGGACACTGGTTTCAGTCTGGTCTAGATCACCAGAAACAATCATGCCATTTAATGACTATCAGTGTATTTAAAATGAGCAAATACTCTCATCCCATTTTCCAGTGGAAAATCATTTTATCAGAATTCCCTGGGAGGAAACTCCACTCCGTAAACAACATCCATTGGCAATGGGAGCAGCAGCTGCCTACCAGTGCTGTTACCATCTCCACTGGTACCACACTGGCAGCCTAATCACCTCTGCATCTCAAGTGCCCTATTCCTCCCACAGCAGTAAGTCTTCCCGTTAAATGAGATGTACCTTTTGGCTTTTGTTTGCCTTTTACTGACATAGATTGTGCTACTACTAAATAATGATAGATTTCCTGCTGCTGATAGTGATGGGGAGGGTAATGCTTTAGTGCAAACCTGGTAATAAGAAAACCATGTATTTAATTTACTGCAGTTTATTACCTATTAAATTAATGTCCCATGCATGTGGAGTGTGGTAAGTTTGTCTGAGTTGCTTGGTAGGCAGGTTTTCCTGAGTTCACATCCTGTATCATGTTAGTGTAATATGGATAATGGACACACACTTTTTAACAGCAGTAGGAGCTGCCCTTGTCTTCCTTCCTTGTTTCAGGTCTCCACTGCACTCTTTTCTATGAGGTACCTGCTACCATGGGTGCTTGAGGGTTTATGGTGGCTCCAAGCCTAACTCCTGGCACAGTCTCAGCCCTTTTCTGCACTAATCTCTTTTTTCTTTGAAGACAGAGGTTCCTTCTAAATGTGCTGTTTTTCTTAGGATGTAGGATGAATTTTGTGAGTTTTACAAGTGAATCTATGTTTGCTAAAACCCATCAAAGACTTGTTCCTTGCTAAATTGCAGTTCATCATTCTGTTCTGCATGACACTAGTGGGCCAGAACAAACACTTCAACTGTGTGTATTGTCAGATGTTGGTGTTTGCTGTAATGAAGAAAATCTCATGACTGTGGTATATGGATGACTGTTACCTAATTCCTGCTATGAACTTATTAGAGAAAACAGACTCCCCCAAACTACTTGGCTGTTGCTCAAAGGAACTGTAGTACTGAGACCTCAGCATCTGTTGCTCCAGCCCAGCATAGGCACCAAGACAGAAATACAGAGGGACATTGTACCTCTGTGAAGGGCTCCTTTGGGGAAAACTTTACCCAAGTTCTTGTCCTTGAAATGCCTTAGGGCCTGCGGCTGCCAGGACCTGGAAGTTTGCAGGGATGCCACTTGGTTCTTTGGACAGGGTAGGGCCAAGTATTGTGAGAAGTGGGGTAGCCCTGAAGCTGCTGAACAAAGCTTTTGGTTGGTGTTCCCAACTCAGGCAATGCCAGCCTTGCTAGTGCAATGTATCAACAACAGAAAAGAAAGGAAAAATCTGCTCTAGGGAAACCACAGCTTTTTGAATGTGTCCTTTGCTCTTTACTAAGAAGGCACACCCACTCTGGCAAGAGTATTCAGATACTCTGTGTGCTGTGCACTGGGGTGACTGAGCCTGTGACCCAAGGCACAGTGGTAAAATGAGGCATCTCCCACAGTGATGGACTGGGGATGGCTGCTCCATCTGGAAGCCTGGCAAGGCTGTTGTTACCTGTTTTTACTCATTTTAGTATAGAATTAAGCTCTCAGTTCTGAGACAGTTATTAGGAGAAATCTGTCTGCTAAGGGTTTCAGAAAACTTATTTGGGGATTAGTTGTACATGGAAGACTCCATGTGAGAGTTCTACAGCTGTGAGGTTACACTTAGATTTGTGGTTGAGAAGGTATGGTGGTTGTCTTCTTTAGGGGCTTTCCTTCCCCCTGCTTAAAATCATGCTGCCTTTTCTGTGTAGAATTCAGAAACATTTTCTGAGACACAGGAGCATGCAAATGGAACAAATCATTGGTTTGCCCTGGTTGCTTCAGGGCAAAAAAATGAAAGGGACAATGGGATCAAGCAATACTGCTCCAATAAACACCAAGCTAATAAATCTTTAAAATCAATATTCATTGACTGAGAGATCACAACTACTAATCATATAGTTGTTGCCTGGCATGAGGACTGTACAGATTTACAGTTCTGAGTTGGAGCAGAGTATACCCAGAGTTTTTGGAGACCTTGTTTCCTTTTATTTGCCATTTTAACTTTGCAGTTGCTGATTCTGTGTGCTCCTGCAAGCAGTACCAAATGCTCCTGTGTTCATTTAGTGCTCAGAATAATAAAATGATTGCTGGTTTGGGTGCAGGGCAAGGTTTTTCACCTAAGTCAGATTTTCATTTGTTGTACTCTCTGTAGAGCAGAGAGTTTATCCAGTGTCTATATAGAGAACTTCCGTAGCTCTTTTTCTTTCTGAGGACTTTTTATAGTTAGGAGATTTAGTCCTTTTTCTATGTGACTTTAAGTTTGTTGCAGGGTAGTTTGTGACTGCATCAGGTGGAGGTGTTGGAGAACCCCTTGCAATAGCTGTGTAGAGAATAGGTGGCTGTATTTGCCAATCTCCACTATACTTCCTGGACTGAAGTTTGCAACATCCCTGTAAAGTTTTTATCTGTAAAGTACTGACATACACTTTCACTCTTCATTTTCACTTTATTTATCATACATACATATGTATGTGTGATGTCTTGAAGCATTTAAGGCACTTTACTTGTTGATCAGGCATCAGTGATTTTCTTGTACCAAGGAATTGCCTCCAAAATAAAATGTAGCTTTTAAATGCTGCCTCTGGGGATTAATTATTCTGTTTTCATGCATGATTTGCACTGAAGTCAGTGGGAATTGCTATCATAGAACAATGCAAACGAAAACCATGTATCCTGAAGCAGGAAAATGGTTTGTTCTATCCAAGATGTCAGTCAGAAGGGCTGTTCTCGCCTTATTTCAGTGGTCAAAATAAAAAAGCTAGTTAGATTTTCTATGGGCCACAAAAATTATTAATTACTTGAGTGCAAGCCCAGCTTCTCCTGACAGCTGAGTTTGGTACAGTACTAGTTCCATGGGTACTTTGAGCTCTTGGGGTGCCAGTGAAGTGGAATGGGGATTTCCTCCTTGTGCATAACTACCCTGGACCATCACATCTGCAACCTGCAGCTGTGAGAGAAACAGAAACTCAGCTTTCAAAACTCTGCAACAGTGATCTTTTTGAGATGCAAGGTTTGTCCTGGGTAACAAATATGGAGGTATAGCAATATAACCCCAACAGCTGATTTAGAAAGTTGCTATATGTAAATGTAGATATGTGTTAGTGGAAAGTGAATTTCATAATGGGCAGCTTGGCCTGGTAAAGCTAAAGAGCATCCTCTGATAGGCTGGAGCCTGCTCTGGTAGTATTGGGCCAGGAATGGAGTTCTTAATTCTTCAAATAAAATTTCACATAAAAATATGCCTTGTGGAGTCAGATCTGCAATAGTGACAAGGAGCTATGGGGTGTTCTCACGCAGTGGTAAGAAGCCAGTGTTTGAGCCTGGAAATGTATTTATGCTCCTCTGAAGTAGACCATTGTGTCAGTTCATGCTACAGCAATCTTTTACACAGTTGTTACTTATTATTATTATTTTCCAGATTGAATTAGATGCTGTACAAGCTCAGAACATAAAGATGGGCCCTGCCCAGAGAAACTTAATATGGATGTGACTGCTTAAACTATTTTTTTTTTTATTTGAAAATAAATACATAACAGCTGCTGCTGGGAAGGAATGAGCCTATGAAATATCTGGCTTATATAAAAGTTTACAGTTCTTTTAAGTTAGATTCAAGTGATGGAGTGGGTGTGAAGGGGTGGGAAACTACTCAAATTGCCCACAGCCCTGGACTAACTGGGTTTCCCTGCTAATCAGATCAGCAGTGAAACTGTTAACAATGTTGACATTCACATTGTCACCATTAAGCTGCAGCCTAAACACTCTCTTTTGATTAAAGGCAGCATCTTAAATCTCTCCTCACTATTGTTGGAGCATTCCAGCAGCTTGAGCCGGCATGTCTGTCCGTACATCCCTTCTTGGAAGGTTTCCCTCCTAACCATAGAACTAAGAAACTTCACTGTCACTGAAAATAGCTGAGAACTTGCTTTCCTTTTTATGGGGCAGGGCACATCTTGCCAGCTGTAACTGCAATATTTTTTCCCTCTGTTGAGAGGATGTGGCTGCCTCTTCTGTGACTAGGCTGCACACAAAGGCAATGACAGACAGGGGTTAGTTGACTTTTGCCATAGTTCAAACGTGGGTTTAAAATTACAGGTGCAAGTTTTGAGGTTATAAATTACAGCTGCAAAAAGGAGAAGTGGCCCTGGAATAAACTGTGCCATTCATTTTAGCAGTGGGAAACTGAGCATGTATGAGGGATGTTGCTGGAGAAAAGTTAGCATCTTGTAACCACCTGTCCCACTGCAGTGGGATACTTGGAGATAATTAAAGACAAATATATGTTCAAACAAAAGGCAAGGCTTCTCCCTCTCAACTCCATCTTCATTTAATCAAAATCAGGCAATACGTTTTTGTAGGAGTTTGTTTCCTTCAATACTATGGAGGGAAGTGTATTTGTCCCACTGTGTGAAGCAAAGCCCAGCTAAATTCAAATCCATGCTCTGGGACACCCATCCAGAAGAGGGTTTGAGTGGAAACATTGGCATAGCCTGACCTGCAGTGGCAATACCAAGCCTCATGAATGTAATCACAGAATGTATGGGAAGCTGGAGCACAGCCCTGGGTGGGGTGCAGCACTGGTAGGATTTACAGGGTGCCACGTGTGTTGGAAATGTGATCATAAATAGGCATAAAAATTATCATCTTCAACTTACTTAATAAAATGAGTCAGAGTAAATAGGGAAATGTAAAAACACATTCTCTGCTTGTTTTATTGAATAGGGGTTTGGCTCTAGAGCTATGGTCATTCTTTTCGTGGAAGAGTTTTTTTCCTTTTTCTCAGGATGTGTGTGTGAGAGTGAGGATACATAAAAGAAAAAAAAAAAAAGGAAGGAAAAAAAATTAATCCATTTATATCCTTCCTGAAGAGCTTAACTGTATTTCTTTGGGCCATACCCAGTATCTTTCTCCACTGGGTATGTTTGTAAATGTTTTTTACTCTTGTAAGCTAACCTTCCTGCGCAGGGCAGTCAGGAGCCTCCTGCCAGGCTGGTCACTGCAGGGTGACTTCTAGAAGGCAACAGGTGAAGGAGGATGCAGGTCACAGCTACCTGCAAAATCCTGTGGGGACAGCATCTTTGGATACTGGGCAGTGCTGGAGACTGCTTCCCTCTCTCCCCTTAACACTGTGATAAATCTGAGTGCCAGAGGAAAGGAAAATAAGCCTAGTTAAAAAGAGTTTGAATGGATAAAGTTAGAAAATCTTCATATCAAAGTGGATCCACTCACCTCACAGTATCTTGGTTGACTGTGTGGTGCTGTCTTGGCCCTTATGTCTGCTAATAGTCCCCAGAAGTTGTAAAGGAATGTTTTGTTTATGGCAATGCTCTGTGTTAGGGAAGTGACAAGGGTCAAGTCCTGTCCTCTGCAATGCCGTGGGTAAGTGGTGAGGACCCTGGGCCAGGTGCCGGAGCCCTGGTGCTGTGACTGTGTATGACCCATGTACTTGTTGTGCCCTCCTTTGCTTTCTGAAGTCCCAATTAAGTCCCTTTTGTAAAGCAAAAAAGGGGCAAATGCTTTTTTCCCATTTGTTCAAAAAGTAATGTGGTCCCAGTGGTGTCCTGGGGAGATTTGCCTCTCCATATGCCACTCCTGCCTTCTGTGGCATGACAGATGTAAAAGGTCCTTTCACGTTTACCATGGTGGCATGACAACAACGCGTGTCCCTGATTATCAGCAGTGTGTCTCTCCCAAGGTTATGGAGTGCAAATGGTTCTGTAGCCATAAAAAATTAATCTCTATGTTCTTTGGTTTGTCAGTCTGTACATAATTGGCCTCATTCATATTTCGGTCAGGGAGGTGAAAATTAAGAATAATCCAACTGAGTTTATAATTGCTCAGTCTGCTATAACATTTAGCCAAATACAGTGTCTGCTTCCCTCTCTCTGTACTTATGGATTTATTTATATGTATATATAAAAATAAATGTCTGTATAAATGTGTGTGTGTGTATGTGTAATGAAAATGCTCCATAGTCCAAAACACCTTTTCTCAAAGATGGAAAGATACCAAGAGGATCATACTGGAGGGACAGTAACCATGGCTGGGGGAGGAAGGGAAGGGAGAAGAAGATTATTATGAGCAGTATAGATGGAAGAGAGAGATAAAGATTTTTGCCTTTGTACATTCCAGTTTTTGTGTGAGCCTGCACTATTTTATTTGAAGCATACTGTCATGGTAGAAATAGAAGCAAAGTTCATTTACTCAGAGGAGATGAAATAAACCCACAAAGACTTAAACTAGCACAATGTAAAACATGCTGATGGCATTGACCTCCTCCTGCTTTACCTTGACCAAAAAAAAAAAGAAAAAAAAGAAAAGGTAATGTTTCTGGAAGACAACTAGTACTGTGACCTGCTCTAATTAATCTGCCCATCAGATCTGATTAAGCACTTTCAAATCTGGCAAATTGCCACTTTTCTTGAGACACAAATGTAAATAAATATGAAGGTGGTAAATCACAGCCCTCCAATGATACCTCTGTCAGCAGCCCCAAGCAAAGAGCAGCAGATATTGCGACTCCAAACACTCCATGCCTGATAAAAAAAATGTTTTTTCTGCACAGGGATGAAGTGGAGCACATGACCATCTGCTCACGCCTGTCTGATGTTGGGCAGCTCATGCTCCTGCTGAAAGGCTGTCTCTCCTGGATGCAGCCCCAGTCAAGCAACAGGTCCTGAGCAGGGCAGGGCAGTGCCGGTGTGGCTTTCCCACATGTGTCAGATTTGAGACAGGATTCACACAGGTTGGTTGCTGCTGGGAGAGCAATGAGGTGCAAAGCCACCTGAAGGGGCAGTGCTTCCACCGGGAGGGGTCTTGAAGGTGTTTTCCAGAGCTGCTTTTGCAGCTGACTGCCAGTTCCTTCACACCCTGAGGTGAAGGAGGACAACCCCTTGGGAGGGCACCATGGATCACTGTCCCCACGCTCATTGGAGCATCCTCCTGCTTCCCTGCTCAGGCCTGCCCTGGCCCTGCCTCAAGTGGGAGGTGGAGCTGCACTTTAGAAGTGCCTACGATAACACTAGTTTTACTTCTTGGTTTATAGCCCTCTCTCTGCTTTAAGACCATCTGGTGTGACAGAGACTTCTAAATAACGTGTATTGAAATTGGTGAAATGCTTTGATTTGATCCTTTAGTCTGAACCATAAAATTATTCCCATGGTCTGTTTGCCTCAGTGTACCATTAAGCATTTAAGAGTTTGAATATCTTTATTGCAAAGGACTGAAGTCATTCCAGGTAAGGTGATGTTATCTTCAGTTACTCACAATGTACTGCAGGTGTTGATTGATCAGTCCCACCTACTCTGCTTGTGTACATACAATAAAAAAATAACAAAATATTGATAGAAGTGGAGTCTGACTGTTCAGGAGATCTGACTTTGCCTATAAAACAATGAAGTGTCCTAAAAGTTTAGAAATACTAGTCTTACTTTGGATCACTTTGTTACAGAGAGTTAATTATAACAATGGGCTTTACAGTATGTGAAAAAGGAGAAGGTTAAAGGACAGAGGGCAGTATGTCAAAGGCCCTATTTCTGAATATTTAGATTTCTGAAAACTTCCAGTATGAGACCTGTAAGATGACTATATGCAACACCAAGTCCTGTAGCCCCTGGTGCAGTTGATGCAGTGAGAGCTGTCTGGCTTCTCTGTTCACAGTGGTTTTCCCTGTCTCACATGGAATTTGAAAGAAAAGGTGAGTTGGAATACTGAGGAGTGGTGATTTCAGCCCCCAAGAGGCTAGTATTGAAATCTAAGTTCTTTAAAGGCATTTAGGTCACAGTTTTCTGAGATTTGAGTGGAACAGTTTGAGGGTAGTTTAAATAAAGATCTCATATCTTCATGTACCTGAGAAACGGCCTGGTTTTCAGAGGTGCTGAACCCACACTTGAAGAATGATTGATTGATTTCTTTACAGAAATCCTTTTCTTTGTGTAACTGCCTCTGAAGTTTAATCCTGGGTTGTAGGTGGTGCGAAAGCCTTCTTTTTAGGAAAAGAAAAGGGTGGTTTTTTTCTCCCTCTGTATTACACAATAGCTCTGAAATGACTTTGAGAGAGAAAAGTGATTTTCAGTTTTAGAAGACTATCTGAGGATGGAGTACTTTTCCTGGCTCTGTTATCCACATGGAGCTTTGCTGGTACAGAAGCGGTAATGCCTCACAGCTTGCAGGGGGCGCTTCTTGGGGTCAGCAGGTCTCTGCTTTTCCTTGGGCATGGCCAGGCTTGCAAGTCTGTGTATTTCTCTTCCCCAAAAAAGTTTGCCTCCCATAGAGAGGAGTCTGATTGCTGGGCAGCTTGCACAGTCCCCTTTACAGGCAATTTGTGCCTGTTACTACTCACTTAGGCTTATGTTTTCTGCATGCCTCTCACAGCAGATCACACGACCTGCGCTTTCTTCTGCTGCTCCCTTTGAGCCAACAGCTGAAAACTAAAATAGGGCACTGCAGAAATAGGGAGAGCTGAGAAGCTTGCAGCAAATTTAGCTGGGTGAGTCTGCTGAGTCTGCTGCAGGAATTTACCTGCTTGTCTAATTCAAGTCAATGCAGTCCTCTAGCCGTCTTAGGGGAGCAAGAGCAGCCAGAGGCCTCTGGAAGGAAGGAGGAGTGATGTGTGCCAGAGGAGAAGAGAGTGGTTAGCTCATGAAAGGGTCCTCCTTCAGAGGTGAGGCTGGATTGGGAAATGGGCTCCTGAGCCTCCCTGTGTGGTTACCGTGATCTGTACCCTGTGTGATTGGCAGCTGTGGAGTGAATGATGTGCACGGTCACAGACAATGCACAGGCCTGGCAGATACCAAATTCATTTGTGGAAGTAAGTCAGTTGTGCTGATCCTCTTGGGAATGCTGAGGTCAGGTCTGGATGGATGCTTGATGATGACTCTTCTTCTAGACATTGATCTCTCACCTGCTGGCTCCTGGGTTTACAGAGAGTCAGCCCTGCTTTACAGTTTAGAGCAGAACCAGGTACCACAAGGGCTTCCAGTATCTGTGCCATGGCAGTGGAAGGCTTGGTAGCCTGGTAGAGTGTGTGGTTCAGCTTTGATAATTATAGTAGAGAGCCCTGAGGCTTGAGAACAGCACAGCATGAGGGATTTTGCAGAAATTATAAGGCCTGTCTTTGGGTCTCCCTACTCATCCAAGGCAAGTACAGCATGTTGCAGCCATTAAACAATACTGGTTCAAGGGCTTATGCTCCTAGGCTGAGCTTTATCCAAAAAAGTAGAAAAGGCCTCTTCTATCCTTCAAATTACTTTGTGTTTTGAGCATGCTCCTGTTCTGCATTGTATTCTGTGTAGGAGATGACTTGAAGTGCACTGCAGGCTCTGAACCAATGACCTCTGAACTTCCATGCCTGGCAAGTCTTTGCTTTGATGATAGTCTGTTTTCTTGAATCATCACAAAAGGATTCCTTGGCTAGTGTACCTCCTCCTCCTCCCCCATAACTTCACAATGCTCAGAGCAAATAATCTTTTCTTACACGCAACCAGACAACAGTATCTTACACAATATGGAGATGTTTGTTGATCCATCAATTCATGGGGAAAGCGAGCCTTGAATGCATCATACATCCTCTGAATAAAATATATGTTGTGGAATGCAGTCTGAGGCAAAATATATTATAATCCATTAGCCTTGTAAGAATAATTTTTTTAAAAAATCCACACCCGTCTTAGCCAAACCACATAAAACTGGCACCTCGTGCTTCATAAATTATTTAAGCATAGTAAAGCAATTGTCCTTGGCTGTAGGTCCATGCTCTTATGTGACCATGCCTTCCACAGAATTATTTCATCACAAAGGTGTTTACTGGTATTATTTTTCTTGCAACAGTTTTTAATAACATTCTTTGGGGAACACTTAAGAGTCTTAAGAATCTTAAATTACTAGCTTTTTTTCAGACACATACATATTGGCACTTGTGCTTATGAATGCATTTTGCCATTTCTTTTTTTTGAAATGTGGATTAGTAGATTATGTGAGACTCAAAAGAGAATAAGTATATGGTTTTAGCCTCTAGAGCTGATAGTAAATGAAAATCTATTTTCATGAACATCTACAGTGCTTTTGAAGTCGGGGTTTTTTTATGGAAGTTAAAAGTGAATTGGTTCCCTTTGTGTTCACCCTGTTTGTTTTTAAATGGTATCAATATGTTTGAGAATTTTCTCTATCTTCTCCCAGTTTTACAAGTACTACTACAATGACAGCTTAAATAGGATTTTTGATTTATGAAAGGGAACATTTATTTTCCCCATGAAACCCACATTTTGGTGAAGTTCATTACCATTTTCTGTAAAAGCTTTTTTTTTTTCCCCCCAAAGGCTGTATTTAGTTAAAGAAAAAAACATCTATAAATATGAAGAGTTCCACAGATTTCAAGAAGAGGGATGGGAAAGACTTAGCAGGAACAGAGATCTTGCTACTATTTCCTCCCAAACTTTAAGTGTTCCATAAATGCTAACACACCTGGCAAAGGGGAGAACAGGTGCCCTGCCACTGCATTAACTTCAGCTGGTAGCTGTGGGCTTTTGTGCAGCTACCTCAGTGAGGGATGCTGCAGCTCCTGCTCCTCTCTCCATTGAGGCTGCTTGTTCAGGTTGGCAATCTCCAGCACTGTCATATCTGTAAGTCATGCCAGGCTGTGTGTTAGCATCATTTATTGCACCTGCTTGTTCCTGAACCCAGCTCTTCCACAGAGACAGAGAGCACGAGCTTGGCATCAGTGGGAACAAACTTGAAGCTCTTGTTGGCTCTTGAGAATGAATTTACCTTAACATGGATTTTCTATCTCTGTCTTTTCTACTTCTCTTTTTATACCATTCTCACAAAATTCTCATAAATGCATATTTATGTTATGGAAAAGTTGTTAGCAGGAAAAGACTACCTAGATTCAATGCCAGTGATATCGAAGTCAAAAACATGTTTAAGAATTGGACAAAACATTACGAGTTGGTAGAAATTTTATTTTGTATGGCAGAAAAAGCCATGCTAAAGGTATAGATCTTCAATTCTATCAAAGTTTCAGCTTATGATTTACAGGAGTCATTTATGTAATGGTTGAGAACAAAAATTATTAAAGTTTTTTTCTTTCTTTAAATGTGCATATTTTTCTTGGTCTAAAACAACAAAAAGCTTTGGGAACTCAAAAAATATAAAGCAAGAGATAAACTCTCTTCTTGTTTGCACCTGCCAAGCCACACAGAAGTCAGCAGGCTGGTATGGGTGTAAACCCAGAGAGAATGTCAATCTTTGCCTTTTCTGATGTGGAGCTCACATGTGCTGCTCGAGAGGCGGACTGAGGATCTTAAGGCACAAAATTCTGAATCCAGTTTTCTAGGTCTAAGTGCTCTGGCCTGTCAGACTGGCTTTGAAAAGAGCCCCAGAAAGTTCTAGAGCTCAGAGAAGGATTTCAATGGCTAAATATTAATTTTGAGCCTAAAGTGGTTTTCTGCTTGTGGAAAATTTGGTTGTATCAATGCTCAGATAGCCATTTCTGTTTTGCTGGCCTCTTCTAAATTTTGAGTTTGCTTGCCAATTTTGGATCTGATTGGTAGATCGGACTCTAGCTGCTCTCCAAAATACATGATCATTTCCCTCTGGCTTCTTGAAATCAAGTAGCTTGTTTATTTAACAGGAAAAACCTTCTTCTCCCAATGAGATCTGCTTGCAAATTAAAGATGTACTTCACACATGGCTACAGACATGGTTTGTACTGTGGTTGGATGGTTCACAGTACAGGTCCATGATGAATTTGAAGAATGAAGGGAGCAATACTTAGATATTTGAGTCTGAAGCTCAAAAGATATGGAGATTTTAAGGCAAAATCCATTCTATTTCTTCTTCTCTAAATGTTACCTTTTTCAGAAAGCAAAGGAGGAAAAGAATTGGTACACTTCACAACCTACAAATTCCCTTCTTTGCTTGAAGAAGGTCTCTGGTGTTCAGCCAGTCTCTATGGTGCTTGGCCTTGAAAAAGCATAGCAAATTGGAAGTCTTACATAGTGGCTTCTGGAAAACTTTTCAATATGACATTTCAATTCCTCAAAGTCAAGGTAAGAGAACACTTCTCTTAATGACCAAGTAATGCAATTCCTAAGTGATATTAAAGCTGGGTGGAAATAAAAATGGAGGCAGAGAAGTGGCTTTTGTTAAGTGTGTTGGTAGGGAGAACTGCCATGCGTCTGTGTCCCTTACCTAGGGCCAGTTCCCATGCAGAGGGGACTCTCCTTATCTCAGTAAAACAACTATGTGATAAATGGGGATATGTGAGGTTCTGTGTGGTAGGACATAAGTGCTGTCTGAGAGACATACTGGACTGGGTTGAACTGCTTGGCATGTATTATTCACTGCAGTCTAACTTTGAGTTTTGGCACCGCGGTACCGTAGCAGCTTTTACACAGTGAACAAGAGAAAAAGTGTGTCTGAATTTTTCCATGAGCAGTCAAAAGCCTTTGTGTTTGAAACTTGCACAGAGATACTAATTCAGAAGAACTTTGGCATTGATTAAACAGGTCACATGTGATGTATTATGCATAAATGAGCCTAAAAAGTGCTAGTCTTCACAAATAAAGCAAATACAATGAGGTGATATATATTTCTTTCTGAAAACCAGCAGTCACTTGGACTCAACAAAGAGTAATTAATACAATTTTTAAAGATACACGATGTAATTCCATGAATATTTATGGCTAGGATGAAATAATAGACCCTATATTGGTCTCGAACCACAATGAATAATATGATTATTTTTACTTTGCAAGAGGTCACAACAAATGTTTGAGATTTAAGCTGCCATAGCTACAAATTTAGCAGAAAGTAGGCATTTAATGATAGATTTCATTGCTGTGGTTTAGGTTTTATTTTGAATGTTTGTTTTGTCTTAAAAACACTAATGCTAAAATGTTGTCTCAAATCTTTATTTTCAAATTACTTATTATATCGCCATAAATTACAGGGTGCAGTAAAAGCCAGATTTAAAAGGAGGCATACTTTACTTTCTCATATTGCTAAAAATAGTGCAATGCTTATGAAACACGAATCATCATTAAAAAAGTTATTTTTATACAACTGAAGTTGCTAGTGCTGAACTAGCGGCTTTCCTCCAAGTGACACAATGGACTGCTCCAAATTTAGGTCTGTAATGGTAGAGGTTAACTTTAGGAAGTCCGAGTAAAACTGTAATCTATAATTCTACCACAATTACAATGTTTTCTCTCAAATGATAGTGAAGTCCCTGGGGTGAATGCTAGCAAATACCTTGTAAAGATGTTCTTCTGGCTTTTATTGTTTTGATGCTTTTGCAATTTCAGCACATGTTCCTAGATTTGTCAAGAGACCTGGGCTGTGCCCCAGGACTGTTGGGAGGCTGTGGGCTGCAGTCGGCTCCCAGCACTCAGCCAGACGCAAAGGGTGGAGCACGTAGTTGATAGCGAAGAGATGCATATGCCACGTTGACAAGATGATGGGTAAACAAAGCTAAAGGGACACTTGTTAAACTCAACATAGCCAAAAATGAATCTTTTTCATGATATTTTTAGAAGGCTTCAGCCTAGGGAAAACATTCACCTGTGTGACCTGAGGAAAAGTCTAAAGAACTGGTTGCTATTTAGCCATCAAAAAAGCCATATGTGCGTCTTTTTCAGATGCCCTCATCAGTTCTTTCCTTCCAGGCATATTTTTGGAAGACTCGCACGTCTCCCTCTGTGAATCACAGTATCCTGCTGGCTTGTCAGAATGAGGTGGGACCAACACGCGTCAACCCTGAACCTAAATCCTATCTAATAAGTGTGACGTGAGGGCTGCCAGCAGCCAATGCTCTTTTGCCAGGCCACTGAGGGAACTCTGCACTACTGCTGCTGCTTATTCCCTCAGCTCATGGTACAGTCTCAGTAAGGGAGAACCTGTAGTATGTTACCATCATAACCTTGCCTCTGCCTGGGAGTGAAAAGAGCTGGGTGCCCGCCAGCATTTAAACAAACAAGCTCTGGTGTGAGCAGGATGGCTGGAGCAGCAGGGGTATGCAGGTAGAATCCAGTTGGGAAGCAGCAGGGCAGGGGAGCTGTCAGGCCTCAGGGTTTGGCCTAGACTGTACAAAGGTTCAAAATCAGGGGCGTTGCAGGCAGATGTGTGGTCAGGGGAAGGCTCCCTGAGCAGCACGGGGTGGTGACAGCCTGGCTGGGGAGAGCGGCGGGGGGACTGAACGTGGGGCACCCACCTGTGCCGGTCAGCAGAGGAACAGCTCTGGAGAAATGGGATTTCTGAGCAGGCATTTAATAATGAGCTCTTGCAAGCATACCCAAAATAAATGAAAATGTAGTGGAAATCTTTCTGAGCTAACTTCACCAAAGCTCTTGGCCTAACGTGCTGCAGGCGTTAGCACAGCAAGTAGGTGGCCTGTGCTGCTGCCCATTCTCTGTCAGGAAGACAAAGAATCTGGGAGAAGCATCAATCTGTTTCTCTTCACAAGGCTGTCTCTTCCCCCCTTTGTCAGTCAAAGGTGTCAATGTCTCTCCCCTCTATCCTCCCCCCTCTCTGAGTTGAGTAGTGTCAGTCATTCCTGTTTTTTTCTTTTTATTAATGATTTTGCAAGGCTATGTCATTACTGTGCTATACATTTTTATACAGATGGCACGACTGTGCATTTTAATGGCAAATCTGTTTCTCACATAACGCCTGAACTGCAAAAAGACTTTGACAGACTGGTTCAAGGAAAACAAACTGGTTTTAAATGTAGCAAAAACTAAAACAATGCCTTTTGGCTCTTCTAATCATCTGAACTCAAAGGATGATTTTATTTGAAAGTCAGAAATTTTAAGAAGTGGACCAAACTTGTGTGTTGAAAGAAAGCCAGAGGAAAAAAATAGAGGTTCCTCATTCATGGGCTGCATGCTTTGTTTAGCGAAACACAGAGGATTCATCCCTGATCCTCAACCTAAATATGTGTGACCAGAACTGCATTTGGCCTGTAACTCTGGACACTTCTGGACTCAGCAAGATTTTGAATTTCAGGAAGAAGTGAGGTATTAAGTTTATAAATGTGCAAAGTAGAATGCAGGGGGAGTAAAAACTTAAAAAGTGAAAAATATTTGTATGTTAAATACCACTAAGAACAAAGAACAGAACACGTATTTGTCCATTTTTGGATAAGCCGGTTTCTTCTTTCATCATCTTCTTTGCACTTTATGTTCTTCTAAGCTTATATAATACAAACAGTTCTCAGTGGTCCTATCATCACTGTTCTCTGAAGTAACACATAAGCTTCTGTTTTTGTCCCTATCCATGTATCTCCTTTAATATCTTGCCTTGCAGTTGCTATATGGACACACACAGCAAATGTATAGTTCAAGTTCGCAGTAGCCTTGATACTTTTTTGGTTTCTGCACCCTGCAGTTGATTGTCTCTGGTGCTCTGCTCCAATGGATTCATTTGCATGAACTGGCTGAGTTTAGTGGAAAGGTGTGCTGGTATCTCACAGCTCTTTCATGTCTGAATTCTCACATCCTTGATACCATTATTTCCCAACCTGGAAGGCCTTGACAATCCGTGGTGAATAAAGCTCAGTGGCTCTATTGGAATGGATGACCAGGAGAAAGGGAAGGTGGAATTCATTTTTATTAGCACTGCAAACTCAAGTATTTTCTGAGGGCCCCAAATAACAGAAAATTCTCTCATGTTGTTGGCTGTGTTCTTGTGTATGCTGACTACAGTGAAGTGTAAGAATAGTAGTTTTCAGAAGTCTATGAATGTTAGCTTCAACAACATTTGAGGAGCTAGGAAAAATGAGTAGGAGATGGAAAGCAGAGACAGACCTAGCTGCTATTATTGACATCCTAGGCTCTTGAGGCAACCTGAAGGTCCCTCTGTAGCTAAGATGGATCACTCAGTCCCAAAGGTGCTCTGAGATACTGGAAAGACAATATAATGCACAAGTATTCCCCAAATTTTCCATATAAATCAGGATTTACTGCTGTTGTTCTTCATCTGCTGGAGAGACATGTCAGTGTTCAGCTTTGGCTCCCAGGATGTTCTCCTTTTTTGTAGCCTGACTGACTGTAAACATCTGGGTTTTGGTAGGCCAGTGCTTCAATAACATTGCAAAAATTGAGGATGGGGAAAAGCACTTGGAGTATGTGTTCCCTTTTTCTTCTTCCAGGCTTAATATTGAACTAGCATCAGACTGAAATCACATCGTTGTTGACCACAGCTGCATTTTATATCCACTTCTGCAACATGTGTAGGACTATAAACATAAATTACTGGAGAGTTGTTTCAAGAACAACAGTGTATATAATTAAAAAAGCATCATTTACAGCATTCTTTCATGACAAAGTGTTATGTCACTTTTGTTTCATCATAAATAAAAGGGGCGTTGGATAAATTCTTGGCATGATGAGAAAGCTGCTAAACATGAATGTGGCTTGAATTTGTCACAAATAATTATTATTTTTATTCACTATTCTATATTTACATGGTGTAATTAACTTCCTCTCCCCACCCTAAAACTGTGGCAGGTGAAAACCATTGCACTGAGACATCAAAATCCTAATTTTTTTAAATGGCATTGCACATTTTTTTTCCCTGAAATATTTTTCCTTCATGAAGGCAGACCTTTCCAGTACTGTTGCCTGTCTTTTTGTAATTTGAGTGTTCCATCAGGCTTCCAGTGCTGTCAGTTTACAGCTAGTTAACTTGGACAAGGTCACAGGTAGATGTAGGCACAGGTAAGCTTTTCAAACTCATCTTTAATGACACTTAGCGACAGCATTACAAGATTGTAAGAGTTTAGCAAGTATCTTGCTTTCTTTTGAAAATTTCACTCCTTGTTCCATAGCTCTTGTGAACATACTTGTCCAGATGCTCACCCACGTGAATTCGTACTTGATGTAAAAAGATGAACACGGGGTAGCTGTTTGAGTCGTGGCAGAACGCTAATTCATTACTGCCTTCCTGGCAACAAGGAGGCATAACATCCCCTATAGAGTGAGATACAGAGTGCCTGCAGGGGCAGGGGTCCACTGGATAATAGCCACTGATTCTGAAAGGGGCTGAGAGAAGGTGGTGAGCAAAGCTGATTTGTGGTGGGCGTTTTAACGGGGCTGTTGGGGACTTAAATAGTTCAGTGCAGCAACTGGAAAATTTGCAAAGGCTCCTGTCTTTATGGATCAGGATAGTAAGACTCCAATCCATCCTCTAGCAATGCCCAGAAGAATTTATTTACTACCTATTCACTGTTTCTCCAGCAGGTGAAATGTCCTGAGCACAGAGGTTGTGATTATTTGATGGTGTTTTCTACACATTTTATTTAGACTGTGTCTTGCTAGTTATTTCTCAGTGGAAGTGTAAGTACTTTTGCTTACTGGGGGACTGTCACAAGTAATCTGCTATTGGAGATGAAGATAGGATTTCACTCCAATGATTAATTTCTTGGGTCAAATACCTGTGAAAGTGTCCAGGCCAAAGGGAATCACAGTGGGATTTATGGCAACTCTCTCTTGAGAACTGTCCATCAGTCTGTCTGAGCACCTACCCTGGGTGCAGTAGGGCTCCTTTCTAGACCAAATCTTGGGTTTTCTTTTTGTAGAACCTGGATGTGGGGCACAGGACTAATAAGGAGTTCTCACTCTGGGGTGCAGGCAAATGTGGTCATTGCTGTTCCCCACAAACATGGCAATTGGATCCTCCTGTTGAAGGGAAACCCCAGCAGAAGATCCATATTTTGGCCATGGAATTCATTCCTGGAGTAACACCCATGAGATATCCTACTTCCTATGGCAAACAGCAGCAAAACTGTTATTCACAAGATAAGATGTGTTTCTCCTTTTTATTAACAGTGCTTTAGGAGAACTAATTAGTGGCACCTTAGAGATTTCCCTTCTGGGAATCCAGGCTATAAATATCTTCACTGCTCAGCAAGGAGCTCTGCAGAATGGGACTGTAGAGGAGATGTTACAGCTGGTTAAACAATGCAGCCTCTATGTGGGTGTCTCTGTAAGATTAAGGGAAGCTATAAAGCCACTTCACTGAAAAGTGGTTGTAATTTTTCATCAAAACATTTTTTAATTGAAAAAAATGGCTTTGATTTTCTGAAAAAAATTATGTGATGAGCTTCTGCTTTGGTTTAATTTTTCTCTTTTCCTTCTGTTAGAAAACCAAAATAATTTCACTTTTATCAGCAGAAAAAGAAAGCAAAGGGATTGGAAGGATGTGGATAGGAAGAAAACTATGATCTTTGCACTCTTTGGCTTCAGAAATGGAATCTTACATTTCTATTTGTTTAGTAAATGTACAAGTAAGAAATAACAAACAAAGCGGGTGGGGGGGGTGGTGGCGGTGGGGAGGTGGGGCATGTGTGTGTGATTTTGGGGAGTTTCACAGTGACTGACTTAAAACATTTCTTATAAGGGTGAAGGAAAGCAGAGACTTTCCTCAAAGGACATTTTCTCTGGTTTAGGCACTTCATGTTTCCATCTAGTGGATCCCAGCCTTTCCCATTGCCTGAAGGTGCAGCCTGGGCAGACTAATTTCAATCTGGGCAGCACAAATACTGCCAAATGTTAATTTTGTTCACTTTGTGTGCCTGTGTTTTACTGTTAGTAAAACTTGAGTAATTTTTAACCAACTTCATGTCTAGTTGTATTAATAGAAACATGCCTAGAGATGAGTTCTGATCCTGACTGTTAATAAATGTTAAAAT
Organism: Illadopsis cleaveri; assembly: GCA_013399915.1. Taxonomy (NCBI): domain Eukaryota; kingdom Metazoa; phylum Chordata; class Aves; order Passeriformes; family Timaliidae; genus Illadopsis; species Illadopsis cleaveri. Next base: position 678,756 of record VXBB01003619.1, on the reverse strand, counting down.
GAAAGAAATTAATAAAAAAGCTGTGGTGGTCCTGAGGAGGTGACATCTATAAAATTACGACTGGCACTGGGAAGGTGGATATGGACTGCTTGTACATTGGGTTTTATTTTTGTTTAAGAGCTGAAGGGCATCATTTGTAGCTGGTGGACAGTGTTTCCTCCCACAATGTGCAGTACCTCAATGTGCTCCCTTCCCCTTCTGTGGTGCCACTGGCAGCTGCTTGGCTGCCTGTTCAGATGCTGAGCTGAGAGGCACTTTTGATGTGACTGTGGGTCATGAGCAGCTTGTCTTCTGCTGCTCTGGGCTTAGGAACTCAGGGACTTAAACAATTACAATTTTCCTCTTGTTTTTCTCGCCCTTCTTCTTCTTTCACTATTCACTAGTCCTTAGAGCAGTGGGTGTTGCTTAGTATGCTCCATGGCTGCCCTCAGAGAGGTGATGGTCCCTGATGGAGAAACTTTCACTGACTTCCTTGGAACCTCTGGTTAACTGCTGTCACCCAGGAAAAGACTGGAGAGGGGAAGAGGTATTGTCAGTGTAGGCAGCTGCTCAGGCAATCTGTGCTCAGGGAACTCACTTGTGTGGTCAGCCCAGCTCCTCACAGCCAACAGAAAGCTCCAGTTTGTTGCTGTGTGACACTGCTTGCAAGCAGAAACATACCTTGGTGGAAAGCTGAGGGCCTCAAATGATATGAAACCAAAAGGTACTCAGCAGTAAAAGTACCAAATACTTTAGGGAAAATCTTAGTTGGTACTTGAATTTCCAGACTGGCAGTGGCTGTCTTTTGTATCTTTGCAACTAATGAAAAATACACTATCTCCTTATTTCAGAATAGTTAGTAGAGTTCTAGAAATCTTCTCCCATTGTTGTTCACAAAAGTACAAACTTCTTAGGTCAGGAGAGCTGCAGAATCCAGAGAGAATAAATGACATTAACATTTTATCAGTTGTGTGACCCTCATGCATGCATGTTTGCTATTATTTCTAGGAGCTCCCTGATGATAAACATGATATAAAAAATTTAACCACAAAGAAAAAAAAAAGTTTGAAGAACTGTTATGGGCTCATTAATCCCAGAAAAGCAAGGAAGTTCAGAATTCAGCTGATTCCATCAGTAGTGCTGGTTGTGCTGGTTTTCATTAGTGAAATCAGATTGTTGGATGATGCAATTTGCCACCAGCTCTGTATCGCCCTGAACCTTTATACTAGTGGGTTCTAAAATCCTGGAAATGTAGGCCAGGAAAGACCTTGAGAGATCTTTTCATCTTCTGCAAGAACATGGAATCAATCATGTGTACTCCATCTCTAGCATGTGCTTGTTGAGGTTTTCACAAAATTTTCTAGAAAAGTGCAGCCTGCAGTTTTCTTCCCCCCAGTATTTCTTAATCTGAGTCCAGAAACTCAACCTGAGTCATGTTTAGACTCAAGGTGATTAATTTTTCTTGCTTGTTCTGTTAATTCCTAGGCCTTCAGTCTGGTTTTGAGCATGGTCAATTTTCTACATTAAAACACTATGTCTCTGGTATGCAAGGGAGAGCCAAGTCCCCAGAAAAAAGAGGCAAGAATGCAGTAGCAGCCTGACTGAGCAAAAGTTGGAGATGTTGTCACTCACATCAGGCCAGAAATATTGTTTCTGGGCTGGGCTTCAGGCAGAGAACGAAGTTTCATGTGTGACCAATTCATTCAGATGCTGATCCTGGTGCTTGGAAAGAGCTGGCAGGCTCTCTCCTGTTCTTCCCTTCAGCTGGTGCTGACTGCTCCAGCCTGGAGAGCTGGGAGGTGGGGAGGAGCAGGGATCAGCTCTGCTCTGTGCAAACCCCTCCTGGGAGAGGGGACACCAAGGAAAGCCAGATGATATCAGGTTTGGCTGCCATAAAATAAACCACTTTTCCTCTGTTTGCTTCCACCTTCCTCTTGCAGATAAATAGAACTTGAAACAATCATAGAAAACAGCTATGTGTTGTTGTGGTACTTCAGACCAAATATGAAAATGTTACGCATTTTACCTTTTTAGTGGAAAAAAGGGAGTTGTTGCTGGGGAGCCAAACAAATACTTCAGCATTGACAGTCTAGTCAGCTGACCACTACATGCAAAAAATGGACAAAAAAATGGACTGTATTGGCCAAAGCTGTGCTCATTCCCCTTTCTGAATTAGCTTCCCGCAGAAATTCAAGTGGACCAAAAATTATTCAGAGATGTTTCCAAGAATAATGAATAAAACCAAATTGTAAGCTGCTTGCAGGCATAGTCAGAAGGAGATCTAATTTTCCAGATTACTCAATGTGAATTATTAATTCTGCTTGACTAATGTTGAGCAGTCTCCTGGTGTTTAAGAGGAAAGACAGTCTGCTTTATCAGTTCATTGCTGATCCCCTCCTGTACTTTTTATGTCACATTATATTTTACTTATTCTGCCTTCCAGAATCAAACCTAGCACCAAGGGAGGGAGTAGAAATTCTCTGGCTTGAACAGTTCTATGAGACATGAGCTATTTGATAACTTGACTGTTCCTGAGGGCTCTTCAGTCCACAAATGCACATGAACACATCCCTTGTAGGGCAGTGGGATGTGTGAGCTTGCATGAAAAAAACCCCAACAAACAAATCACTTGTAGCTTACAATAAAACCAGCACAACAAAATATATCCCCTGCTCCAGGTTCCTCAGCTACAATTGTTTGTTGCCTTTTTGCTGTGTTCATCTCTAGCAAACTGTGCCAGAGGCTCAGTGCTCTGCTGCTTGTGGGCTGCAGGATTTGTGTGGGTAGCGCACAGGTGGCTGCTCTAACTGATGGCATGAGAAGGGACTGGGGCTTAGCTTGTCTGGAAGGAAAGCTTGTTGCATTTTCAAGGTGAAATCCTACATGTTATATAATTTCAAAATAATTTCAGTGATTTGCTAGAGTTGCTTGGGATTTACTCTGGATTTACACCAGGATGAATTTCATCTGATGGATAAAATGGAGCTCAGAGCATCTATGCCAAAATCGAACAAAATGTAAATACTTCAGTCCCTCAAGAATACTTACCCCAAGTGTTGAAGGAAAAAGCAAAGAATTTTTGCTTTCTGGCAGGTAACTCTCAAGAGCTAGCAAGCTGAAGGAGGTGAGAAAAAAATGACTGCACAGTGAACCAAGCCATTTTGAGTACTTTAGAACTGACCCATTTAAATGGTTTTTTTTTTTAAAGGGTTGGAAAACTCAGATCTTGCTTTCCTTGCAAAGCCAGGAGGCAGTGAGATGTGGTGGTCCCTGTGTGCTGTGGGAGCAGGTGGGACAAGTGGTGCTCAGCCAGCTGGAAGGTGAGCTGCAGTGTGGGATGCTCCAGCTGCCAGGTCTCTGGAGCCTCATTTGAGTAACACTTCAGCAAGTATTTTCTGATCTTCTCTGATCTAGTTTGTGGCAGCGATGAAAAACGCCACAAAAATGAATATTTTAACAATCACCCCTTGTCATACAGAAACATTCTCCTTTGTATAGAACGACATATTCTAGCTGAAAGCAGCCTTTCCCTAACTTTCCCTCAGTTCCTACATACTATGGTATGTAGCTGGGATTCCGTGGCTTGAGCTGATTTCTAGCTAAAGGACTATGCTCAAAGTAAAGGGATATATACAGGGAGGGTGTATTTGTTTCACATCTACAGGTGGTACAATGGAACTGTCCCCAGTCTCCAGGTCAGTACCAGCAACTGAATTATCACAAGATTTTGTTGGGGTTATTTTTCAAAGTAAATAAAATAAAAAATGTTTTTATCTCAAAAAGCTTTTTACTAATTTTCCTGTGCTCTATCCTGCTTCTTGTTTTCAGGCTACTTGATGCATAGGTTATAGTCACCTAGTGACTTATCACTCATAACTCCAAAGACATCCTTCATGAATTGGACTCAAAATGTCTAACTCTTTATTTTAGATAGGAACCATACAGATTGAAGTATGCAGCATCCCTCTTCCGTAAAATACACAATCCTGCCCACTGCATTGTATTTTAGTCACCATTTTTGGATATCCTTTATCAAAAGAGCCATTAAGGAGAATTTCCAAGTCTCTTTCCACGGGCACATAATATGCACTATGTCTTTAATTAGCACCTTCGTTCCTCTCCCCCTTCCCCCTCTCCCAGGAAAAGCCAAACCTTCTTCACTACCAAAATGGCCTGTCAAAACCTGACAACTGAAGTTCTGCCTTGTCAATATAAAATTGTCTGTACCACTACGAAAGCTGAATATTTGGGGCTGGTGCAAAATAACGCACCAGCTGCATTGTCTGTTTTCCTACTTTATACCATTTCTGCTTAATTTTTTCAGGGCTACTGAAGGATTTCTGGACTCCCCTGAGTATTCTCTGTAGAAAACAGATCCTGTTTCCTTAGGGGCTGTGTGGAGAATTGGTCTAAGAGAGTATCTGTGGGTGCATATGGCAATTGACATGTGTATCCATTTCTACATGTGCTTTCCTGTGTGTATTAGTATATTCAGAAGCGCCAAGAGCTCTTCTGTCAAAGGGTACGTGAATTCAAGTATTGTTTTCCTTTCAGAAGTGGGATTTTACTGGGAATGCTGGCAGGCCCCTCACAACAGAAGGACGGGTGGGTGCAGCTACTGTATGTATCTGTTGTCACATTGGATTTTGTGCAATAAAAATAAAACCCTTGGTCAGAAGTGTCATAAAAGTTTGATTGACTTTCCTCTTTAATTGCTTATCATCTTTGAAGAGACTTCTTGGCATTTAGAAACCAGTGAATCTGTTTCCCATTTCTTCAGGCTTTATAAATACACCCTGTTTATATTAAAATGATAGACAAATATACATAAAGCTGGAAAACATGACCACAAACTCTTTTCCTCTCTCTATGCATTTAAAAAACAAAACCCTAAAGACACTTTTATTGTTGCTAAACTTTTGCCCTTGGCTGGTAGGGCCTTCTTTATGTTTTAACAGATCCAGACATTCTTTTCATGTGGTCCTTGGATGTTCTATATTTTATATCTTTTGTGGCTTTATAAAAAGGGAAGAATGAGCTTGCTGCACAAACATATCTGATGGTAATTTTTTTTGTTGGGTATTTTTGCAAGTCAGAAGTATTGTGACGTTTCCATTTTAAAAAGAATCTTGTTTCTCTCTGCTCTGGGAAGTTGTGTGAGAGGGCTTCAGTAAGCCAATGGAAACTGAATAGATCTTGAAGTATTTTGGAATTGGGTGCTGGGGACGGCCAGGTGAGCGCAGACATCTTCCCTTGCTTTTGCTGTCATCTCCCACTATCAGAGAGGAGGCATGTGCTGCCTGCAGCCTAGTGCAGGGAGAGATGAGAGCTTCCTGGGGCCTTTGGCACTGGGATAAAACCCAGAGACCATTGCCACAAAGGTTTAGCTCCTTTCACGTGGGATTTTCCCCTGCTGTGGCAAGCTTCTTGCTGTAGGGCAGCATCATCTCCCAGAGGCACTCAAATCCTGCAGAAGTTAAATTCTGGGCTCTGCTGCAAGGGCAGACAAGGAAAGTGCCTTGTCTGCACTGTACCCCTGTCTCAAGGAGCAGGTAAATGAGGTTCCCTTGGGTTGTTCAAAGCAATGGAATGTAATCCAAAATAGGAAAGAAAATGGAAATGAGGGGCCAGTGAGGTGCTCTGTGGGCACATGGTTCTGGCAAGGCTCTGGTGGGGCCTTTCACTGCTGAGGTGGATGGTGGGCAAGGGAGAGGAGGGCGTGAGCAAAAGGAGAGGTCAGGAACTGGATGAAGGGCCATTGACCTCACTGCACCTCTGGAGTTAGCAGAAGTCCCTGTAGCACAGAGGTGGTTGATCCTTGTGCAGGGAGATGGTCTCAACAAATTTAAAGATGCCCAAATGTGTCACACCTATAGGGCAGTTTTGTAGCACAAAAGAAAATATAGTTTAATAATACTCGTCTTCCAGTCAGAAGAACAGAGCTCTCAAATGATTCACTGACTAAATACAACACCCAGGTATTTCTAGAGTAATAAAACCCAAGTTAGAGAGATACAGTGCAGCTCAGCCATGAAAATATGTGGTAGGTTGTACAAAAGCCAAATGAGAAAAAGTTTATCAGAAAACATTTTCAGATGTTTGCTGTCTTCTCATATAAAGCATGACTTTGGCACAGATCTGTGTCTGCACAGGGATGTGGCTGCTGTGAGCTTGGGCATGTGGCTGAAGAAGCAAAGTCCCTGATTTCCTTTTTGAGGTGCTGTGTGGTTGTGTTCCAGATTCCAGGGCCTCAGAAATTAATGAAATTTTTACTTTCACAAAATGCTTTTAAACAATAGGAGAAAGTGCCTCCTTTTACTGGATTTTAAAATTTAAGCTTATTTAAACAGATAGCATAGCCAACCACATGCCCCAGGGGGCTAATTTTGATCTTTGTTATTTTCAGGGCTCCTGTGCATGTTTGTTAGCCTTGTGGTCCAAGCTGCAGCAGTTCTCATGGAGCATTAGCTTCACTCTCTGTGTAGTTTCCTTTTCTTGAACAGCTTTATCCATGTGTTTTTCCATGCAGCCGTAGTGCTCTCGTAGACACAAAGGAAGTTATCTCGGTCAGGATTTTCTGCTGTGAGTGACAAGCAGAGACATCTCTGTGACAAGCATCTTAGAACTTTGCAGAAACAGGAAAATACATTTGGAGAACAGGAATGCTTTTACTGTTAGTCTTCAGCAGTGAGATACTCAGGTTTTACTGGCTTGTGGGATTTAAAAGGTGTATTTATTAGGAGAAGTCTTATGTACCACTTGTGGGAGATAAAAGAGAGAGACACTAGACAAGGAGTAAATGTCCTCTCTGGGATATTTCTGCCCCAAATTATCCTTACATTTTAATGTGGGAAGAGGTTTTTTTTTGCTCTGGGCTGACTCCAAGCTTTCTCTTTACAAATATGTTTCCTCATTTGCTTGACCAAAACCAAGTTATTCTGCCACCCGAAGTCTGTCTAGGTACCAGGGATTCCCTAGTGTAGGGATCCCATCCTGGAAAGGGCCTCTCATTACTTTTACACAGGGTAGCCAGGTGTCTTCTTCAACCATTCAGCAGCACTCAGTACCAAGGGCTGTACTTATGAGTAGCTGACTCCAGCTCTGGCTCCTGATGTTTAGAGGATGAGGGGCCTCAGGGCATCCATGTGTGCCATTAAAGGGCCTGGTAGGCAGTGCCTAGGAGAAAGCCACGAGTCCCTCTGTTTATGGTGTGTGTGAAGCTAGGTGGGTCACAGAGATGCAGAAGATAGATTTTGTGACTCTGGAGTATTCTACATCAGTATTTTTTTTACTGTGGGCAATACATAAAGGTACTCTAGAAGATTTAAGCTGCAAGAAATGTTGGAGGGTATTTCTCTTCAGCCAAGGGAATCCTTCATGGGGTTGGAGAATTGTAGAAGCAGTCCTTCCACAGTTCCCTGTCCTAGTGAGATGGGAAGCACAGAGGTAGTTCATTGATCTGGCAACTTTAACTAGTCTTTTGATCCCACATTTTCTCTGGAAATTTGCTCTGTGCTGATGTGATATCAAAGGGTTTGGGTGTTTTTTGACGTTTTCTTGGGGATTTTTTTGTGACATTTGTGTAGGCTGTGGTGAGCCCTTTTGTATCCCACAAGGAGCAGCCTTGGACTTCTTGACCACGAGACCTGATTACTGTAATTTCATCTTCACAAGGCATTCAGTGCAGCACTTCCCCAACTTGCAGTATGTTTGGGATGTAAGTAACCCAGTTGTTTACTAATGGGGGCAGGAGTAGCCAGCACTATACTCCAGTAACTATACTCCATCCTTGTAGCCTTACTTGTATTTGCCTCTGGCATGTTTTCCATTAAACTTCTTTGCTGATCTCTTGTTCAAGCCTTATAAATTGTCAAATCCAATGATAAAAGAGTAGGAAAGAGGTTAAATCAGTTTGTCATAATGAAGACAGTAGGGGGAAAAATTAGTGATGGAGTGGAAATATTGTAGGTAGATTCTGTCAGCTCTCAGCCCCATTGCACTCTCACAGATAACAAAAATTATATACATCCCAAGTTGGCACTTGCAGGACAATACAGGGAATCTCTAGGGAATACTAACCAAGGGACACCAAGTGGGTTTTGTCAGTGAATAAATATTACGAGAAGAATATTTATTAGTTAGTTTATTAGGTAAAGCAACTTTAAAAAGAAACTTTGTTCGGGTTTTTTGGTAGCTCTGTTTGAGTGTTATCTTTCTTTTCTGTGCTGGAGCTATGAGAGCTCCTCTGTGGCCCAGCCTCAAACTTGGTTTTCACTCTAGTCACACTATAACTTGTTTTAATCCTGTATTTGGGGGGAAACTTTTTCCCAGAAAGATTTCAAAATATGCCTATCTTTGTAAAATGGCCTAGTCAATAAGATATTATTTGATTTGTTCTTAAATGCAAAGCACTGAATGGAGACGTTCAAAACCATTTAGCATTAAGGTAACACTGCGCTCATTGACATTTGCTAGCACTAAGTCTGACTGCTAACAGATCATGTTTTATATCCTAGGAAATTTGCTGTTAAAATTAGACATAAATAGAGGTGGGGTATAATTAGTTATTTCTTCCAGATGGACTAGGCTGTGCTACTCAGCCAGATGATCCCAAGCAGTGCAGTGCACAGCTGCCCTCCCCCTCCCAATCCAAGCTGCCCTCTGAGAGGAGCTTCCCTGGGTGCTGTCTCTATATTGCCCTGGTCCTAGCACTGGGACCTTGCTAGGGTCTTCATAGTCCTCCATCATCTGCACAATCCCACATGTACAATAATGAGATTTCAAGGAAAATTTTTTAAACCTCACTGTAAGTCTGCAAGAACACACACTGCCTTCCTGCTATACTTTTACTCCCAGTAGAATTGGTTCCAGAGCTTTAAATGCTATCCATTAACTAAGTTTTATTTCCAGGGAATCACATGGCTCCAGGATAGCAGCTTTAAGAGAAACAGAGTGTACAGTTAAACCATGGATATAGCTGAGGGCAGCTCCAGCTCTGTGTCTGGTCTCTGTGTTTGTGGAGAGGTATTGGTGATCGGGCTGTGCTTAGATAAGGAGTGGGCGGAGGCTATGGGCCCCACATGCCCTGGGGCAGCTCAAACTTGTAGGTATGGCATTGCAACACAGCTAATGCCTGCCTGATAGGAAAGCTCGGATGAATTTGTCATGGGAAATATGTCCGTGTTTGAAACACTGAGGCTGTGCTTGCTGCCACGGATGCTGCTGTAACTCATATTCTGGTCTCTGTCTCAGCTCTTTCACTGCCTCTGATCTTTGTCTTTCTTCTCTGTAAAAGTGACAGGAAATGTTCACAGGACCCTTGAACCCTGTTAATGAGCCTCAAATAGAATTAATTTTACCTCTCTTAAAATACCTGTATTTAGCACCTGGATCTCACTGGGAATGTTTTTATTTTTATAGTTATTTTAGAAAAAAAAATCCCCATTGTGAATTTAGTTATTAAATATGAAAATAAAAGCTTTACTCAGCAAACAAAGGTTCATCTATGCATTTCTTTAGTCACAGTTTTTATTAGCAGTGCTAGAGGTACTTTAAAGTGTTTATTTAATCCAGCTATTCAGTAGTCTCTAGAGTCCAGGCTTCTGCTTTAGTGCTGAATCAATGCTTGGTCAAGCCTTAAACTTTATGGCTTTTGGCACAGTGTTGAAACAGAAGCTTTGATGTTTCAGGCTGCTGCCTGCACAGAGCAAATATAAATTTTGATCAGTAACAGTAAGTGCTCACTATTTAAAATGCCAGTGGGCAGCCTCTAACCATCCCCTTACCCGGAGCTGCTGGGCTGTAGTGGGCACAGCATGGTTAAAGGCTGCAGTGCCTTCCTGGGTGCTGCCCCAGACCACATCCACTGTGTCGAAATAGCATTGTTGTCTGATGGCAGTTTGGGATGAAATTACTATGTCAAAATTCCTACTGGGCAGTTATTTTTGGCCTTGCAGAGGCTGAAGGGTTACAAACCTCTCTCCTCTGAGAGAAGCTGAGGGTCAAGGTCAGGTGTGAGGAACTTTGTGCTGTGACCTGAGAGCCAAAGCTGTAACTTCTAATGTTGTCATTCAAGTGTGCTTCAAGTCTGTAGGATTTTGTCTTCTGTAGTCTGGGCTGACTCTAGTGGTTTTACATGTACCCAGATCTCATTTGGATAATGTATGTAGACAAGTCTCTGATACAGAGGAAAGCCAAAATTTATCCTTTCAGAGCTCCATGGCTGAGACACATTTTTCACTTGGTGATCTTGTGTGTTCTTCAAGGTAACATACAGTGGGCAAAAGCTTAATTACAAAGACTCACTTCCATCTCCCTGGCATGGCTCTGTGGGATACAGCCTGTGGGATTGCCAGCTGTCCTGCCCCTACCCCGAGCCAGCACAACTGTGCAAAATGGCAGTGCATGTGCCAAGGAGAAGCAGGTTGTGGGTGCCTATCCTCCAGAGCACTCAGGAACTGTGTGATCTTCCCTCCCTACAACCTTGGCTTCCCTGACTCCCAGGCTGTGGCAAATGAGGCAGCATGGCCCCATGCAGTATGCTACAGTAGGGGGTACTTCTTGCCTAGCATGCAGTGGTGGTTGTGATGTGAAAATTCCTATTTCAGCTTCCTTACACTGCCAGTTCTTCCTTAGTTTTTTGGCTTGTATCTTCATCCCTTCTCCTGGAGTTGTGATTGCAACCTGGGCTATAAGTCCTGCATTGCCAATGCTGGTTAACAGCATATGATGCAGTAATACTGTTTCAGTACTTTACTCATGACCCAAAGAATTCTGTTAATTTCTTTCCTTATGTAGTTTTTATATGCATGTGCAAAGTGTATGGTGCAATTTGGTCCTGTAGAGATTTTACTGACATGCAAGCACATTATACATCTGTCATCTGTTTTATCTCTATCTGATAGTTCTTATTAATTTTTGAGCATAATTTGGAGTATACAAGAGGCCTACCTGGGTTCCTGTACACCTCTCATTCAAGGCCTGTTTGTCTCCCACTTCCTGGTGCTTTGTGTGTGCTGGGGCTTCTCACCATAGCAGAGTCTGTGCTGGGGGAGCTGGCACTGCTTTTTTGGTAATGCGATTTTTCACCAGGGGCCAAAAGGGCTATTGAGTTGGAGGGCAAAAATGGTCCCTGCTAGCTAGCAAGGACTGAACACTGTTGTGCAGAGCAAATGCCTTTCTTTGTGGTGGTGTTTAATAGACAGTCACCGAGAACTTTATTAGCATGCTTGACAGACACTGTGAAGTCTCAAAATTGACCACACGGGGAAGGGACACAGTGCAATTTTGTTGGACTGGGACACCAGTTCCTTCAGCACATCCCACAGAGCAGAACTGGGAACAGAGAGCAAAGGCACAGCCAGGACAGAGAATTATCAGAGGAGCTTATCCTAATGTTGCAAATTAAATTGCAGTCTTCTTCTGATACGTTTCCAAGACTACATCTAAAAAAAAGAAAATAAAAAAGTAAAATATGTGTTATGGCAACACTTAACAACCCCAGGAATTCATGGCCTGTCTGTAAGCCTTTAACAAGATGTTGAGGGAAAGAGGAGCTCCTTTCCCCGCATTCAACAAAGGGAACTCAGCAGCTTATTGCCCTTCCTCAGATGCACTGGCACTCTGCACAGACACTGTCAGATTTGGTGCTCTCCTTCCTCTGCTCCATCCCCCGTGCTGGCAGTGCTTGAGGGTGGAGGCTCACCTCAGTGGCAGCACAGGCAAGCCCTGATCTTAGCACCATTTGGCACAACTGTGACACCAACAGGTCTTGGTACCGGGAATGCTCCCTGTTATTTGTTTCATGAAACTACCCTCTACTCCTCCTTGGAGTGGAAGAAGTCAGATGGCTGAGTAATCTGCTATAGCAGCATGTCACAGCTGGATCAAGAAAACTTGGACCCTGAAGGCCTTGGCTATCTCCAAGTGCTCCCACTTGCTGGTAGGTGGAGCACCTTTCCTCTCTGGAGTGCTGGCTGCCATGAGAGCAGTTCCAGGTTTCCAACTTCCAGAGCATGGCTGCCTCAGCAAAAGGGGAGGATTGACACATCACCCTCAGAGCAGCTGAGGTGGCTGAGCCATGGTGTGCCCACATCCACATCTTGGGAAGCTGGCTAGGGATGCTTTTGTACTGGCAGAAGGCTGGGCAGGGGCACAGGTGAGCTCTCTCCCTCCCTCCTCCCCTCACCTGTGCAGGTTCCTGGAACTTGATGTGATCTCTCTGCCTCATGAAGGAGGAGGGGCAGATCATAGCACCCAACACTTCCAAAGCCTTGTCAGTCAGATTTTTAAACAAAGGAAAGTAATTGCCATCTTGGTGACAACTTGCATCTGATCTGCTTTTGGTGGAGATAAGCCTTCATTTTTATCATGTCTAAATTAGGAAACTTTAATAATATATGCAATTTGTCATAAGGCTTATGTGATAATGGTGAAAACTGATATAAAACAAAGAATTTATAATGCTGGATTAGTCTTATGAAATAGTAGTGTACCTTCATAAAGAGTCCAAAGAGCAATTATTATATGTGTTTGACTGGCACTGTAAAGTCGTTCGTTCAATCATCATTGACCAATTACTGTTTTATTGTATTTTCTTTTTATTTTTATGGTCAGAGAATGGCATTTTTCCCACAATCAGTCCTTGAACACAAAGACAATAACAATTAAAAGAAATATTTTAGATCTGGATTTTATCTGCACAGAGAGACCCATCCGTCACTATAAAGATCAGTTCTGTGTGCAGATGTATTTCAATCCAATAGCCCCCAAATATTCAGTTTTCCAGAATCAGAAGTTTTAACTTCAAGCATTCTTCAAAAAATGAGTAGTTTGTGTTTCACAAACTTGCTTAAAATATTAGAGTTCCTTATGACCTTACACTAGTTTAAACACTGCATGTTTACAAAGAGGTGTGCGTGATAAGGTTGTATATGACACTGATTAGAGTCCAGATAAGAGCGATTATTGTGGTCATTAGGGACAGACTTGGGCAGTATCCAATATTATCAGCCAAAAGAAATAGAGAAATGTAATACTGTGTGCAAATGCTTATTTATCCTGACAGAGTAGTGACCCGCAAATAGGGGTTTGGTCTGTAATTAAGCCGAAGGTATTACTTACAGTAGCGCAGTAATTGTGCCTGTCCTGAGCTTCGCCTGCCTGATCCAAAACTCAGGAGCGCAGGAGCAGACTGGCTTGTGGTAAGGGGTGAGGTGCCTTGGTGACAGGCTGGGGGATGACCTTGACTTCAGCACGGTTGCATCGAGGACATGGTTTTGGATCGTGTTCAGAGCCAGGCGTGCTGTGTGAAAACCAGCTTTTGACATCTAACGCAGCGTGTGTCCCCTTAATTGTGCCTGTGTGCTGTATTGCCACCCAGGCATCAATGCCTGCCTGAGGCTGCCCCTATTCAGGGGACAGCCGTGGGCAGCCCCTTGCGGTGACTTTCCCTTGGTGGCCAGGTGCCCCAGGAATCTCCAGGGACAGTCTGGCTGTCTGCACATGACTATAAGGTGCTTAGCTCAAGAAAGACTCAGTGCTGCTTGGTGTCCCTAAATTAAAATAAACCCAAGCCCAGCATTTCTCGGCCTGTTCCTCCCCAGCACAGCTCTTATCACTGCCCAGAGGGGTGACTGCTCCTGGCCTGTGCTCATGCTCAGCCCTTCCCTTCTCCCAGGAGAGCTGCCGCCCTGCGGTGCCCGCCCATCCTTGGGCAGGAGCCGGTTCACCTGGGCGTGCTGCTCTCCTTTCACCCTGAGAGGAGGAGCAGCCCGCAGGACCGCAGAGCCCTCAGGTAAGAACACGTGGCCTCACATACACAGCTCAGTCTTGTGCTGTCTAGTGGGAGCTGGCAGTATGTTCTGAGTGGCAGCAGGTAAAACACCCAAGTCTTTTTTCAAAGCCCTTCCCAGTCCAGTTGGGAGTGGAGGAATGTGTGGTGGCTGCCTCATGGCTGCTGCAGGCTTCCACAGGCTTAGCATTAGTAAAGCTCTGAAACACCTTCTGGGAATGGATTTGTAAGGAATGAGCCCATCCCCTGTTGCTGGTGTGGTGCAGGCAGTGGTGGCTCTCCTGGGTGAGGTCCTGAGCAGGCTGCAGCTCCCAGACAGGGCTGTGACCAGGGCTCAGCATCAGCTCTCTTCTTGGGAGACACTACTAAACTGCCTGTCCACCCTTGTCCTCCTCTGTAATATATTTATATTTTGAGCTTGAGGTTAGCTTTTGAATCAGTAGAAGCTTTTTAAAGTACATAAAAAGCCCTTTCAGGGTGGGGAGAGGCAGGAAGAGGGAGCAGGTCACAGAAATTGAAAAAGAGCTACTGAAAAATAATACATTGTACAAAGGAAGTTTCTTCTTTTTCCTTATTTCAGTTTTACTGTGGAAGTCATTCTTTTTATCATGCCTGATATACATCCAAAAATTTAATTTCATTCCCAATTGGACAAAGTATCTACAAGTCCCTCAGCAGTACAGTTAACTATAATTAAATGGTGAGAAAATCAGATTAACTGAAGAGGTCAGCCAGATCTCCAGACAAAATGGTTTTTTTTTCCTCCTGTTTAGAGGTGCACCCAGCAGGCTTACAACCAAATCCATAGGTGATTTACCCTGAGGTCATCGAGCACGTTCCTCCGTCCTCATGGTCCAGTTTTGAAATAATTTGGTTTACTTAAATCTGGAAGCAATGAGATAAACCTCCTAGTTAAAAAAAAATCTAGAAAGCTGGTATTGTGTGTTCCCATCTGATTTCAGCTGAATTTCTGTGCATAACTTCTGCACAGTCTCTGGCTACAGAGCCTGAAGTTAACAAGAGCATTGGAGATTAAATGCCTATCATGGCTCATTCAGTGGAAGCCCCTGTCACAAGCACTGACAAGGCTTATGGTGGGTGAGGATTTTCTCCTTGGCTCCTTTCCTGCTGCATCCAGCCTGGGAAGTTTGACAAGCTACACCCATCTCCTTCCCACTCCTGTCCCAGTGATTTTCACCACAAGGGTAATTTTACTAAGTCAGACCCCTCCTCTCCCTCCCCCTCACTTTATTTTCTTAAGAGACTTAATCAAAGGTAATTTGAGTTCCCATTGCTCTATCAATGGTTGTATTTAAAAGGGGCTTATCTGATTTCCATCACCAATTATGGGCTCCCATTTCTTGTTTATATCCATCTCAAATCTGACCAGGTCCCTGTTTGATTTTGATAGGAAATCAGGGTTTCATACAAAGCTAAGGAGACTCTGAAGCGCATTTGTTCGGGTAAAATAATATCTTGAGAATTACTTCACTTGTACTGCATGAGGAGGGAGTGGAATAGGGTGGTCCCTGCCACTTCTGTTGAAAAATAAATTCTGAAGCCGAGCTAGTAAATATATCCCTGAGCCAACACAGTGGGAGGGAAATCACAGTGCCCAGGAATATTGCTATTAAGGAGACTTGAGGTCAGAGGTTAATGTAACAGGAGTTGGTCTAGCCAGAAAGGTCAGGAAAGGTTGGCCTTGTAAGTACAGAGCTGTTTGATGACTTAACTATTTTGGGCAAGAAAAACATCTCTGCCCATGTTGTTGGTAGATAGATGGCAAAATCTGAGGTCTGTTAGGGAAGTGGCTGCTAAAAACTGGTGGGGCAAATTCATGCACAAAATGAGCTATCCCAGGATCATAAAGGCTTTTTCAGCTTTGACACAGCAGCTTTTAACCTGCTCCAGTGTTTTGCTGTGCCTGGTTTTAAAAATTCATTTATTTGAGGCATATGAACTCCCAGGATGCCACCGTAGCTCACTCAGAGCTTTGGTAGCACATATCGGAGTACGTGCTTCCATTTCCCAGACTAATTCATCTAGCACACTCCTGGAAGAGACTGAAATCTTGGAGCTATTCCCAGCAGTAGCATAGGGTTAGCAGAGGATCATGCATTCAGGAGACAGTTGCCACTACATGGAGAGCTTTGTCTTTGCTGTTTGGACAAGCAGGTGGATATTTTTATTTACTTGGAGGAGGGAGATAGTTGGTTTTTTTCTTTAGATTTTGCATAGTGTGACGTCTGTAAAACCCCAAAAGTAGTTGGGCTCTTCTAATATTTACCAGAGGGTAGATTGGTGAGGTTGGCATGAACCTCTTTCCCCTTTGACTTAACTCCCCAGGCCACCCTGATGCCAGCTGGGGTGTTAAAGTGGAGTGCTCTGCATCCTGTCCCTGCTTGCCAGGTCCTGGGGAACCCTGTGGTCTGGGCTGCCTGTCCCACTTCAGGACACATAAACTGGGCCTGAACTCTGTAGTGACCACACCAGCACAACTTTTGGATGGGCTGGAGCAAGGACAGGGTGAGCTTATGCCTGCAACAAAAGGCAGTCAGGAATGCTGCATGATGAAATGCATCTTTTCCTGGGACACAATAACTAGCAGGGTGCTTATTCTATTTCCAAAACTATGGATATTCCTCAAGAACCCCCACTGTGTGGGGGAGAGGGAGACAGGGCACCTGAAACCTCAGCAGTCAGTCAGAAAAGCCACCTACTGTGCTTCCCTGGTGTCTGCCAAAAGCAGGATCCCCCTGGGATAACGTGCAGGGGCAGCATGTGAGCTACAGGAAAGTACTGCAGTTTGGATGCCCCATAGACTCAGGGAGATTAATTAGTACTCATTAAGTCTTTTTGCTGGGCCTTCTGTCCCTGAAGGGAGTGATGGAATAAAGTATAATGTGCTTTGGGAAAGGTGCATATTTGCTCTGTAATAAGGAGCTCAATTGCCTGCAGGAGGAGTCAGGAGCATGTGGAACCAGGAATTCTTCAGGAAACTTCAGAAATATCCCAGCAGTGTATTCCAGCCACATGCATTTGTGTCACTTTGCAGAGCATCAGTGCCAGAGACCCTGTGCTGGGATTAACTGGTGATAAGAGCAATTATGAGGCATTTTGAAATGTCAGTCGCATGGAACAAACACACACAAACACAGTATTCTTGGTCTGTCAGGCTGTATCTTAGTGGCTATTTGCTGTCTCTTTTGGCTGGCTGAGCATTTCTTGCTCAAAAAAAAAAAATTGGTCTGTTTTCAGACTGCAGTGATTTATTTTCTTGTGTGGAGAACCCTGAACTGAGGAAAAACTGGTGGAAAAGGAAATTCATCCCAGCCAACTATGCAAGCTCATGATGGTATAAGCACTGAAATATTTCAGAGGCAAGTTCCTCTGAAAATGGGTGATATGCATGTTTTGACACTCCTGTTATTTCTCTTTTGGGGGTAATGTCATGCCTCTTTCTCTGAGGACATCAGCTGGGAGGTATGTCTAATTGTTTTGACTGGTATAAAATGCAGAAGAGCTGCCCTGGAAAGCCAGTCTGCCCACGCCTTGATGTGAAAGCTTGTAGAACTCACAAAAGTTTAATATTAATCTCAATAACTCATTGCAGACTTTTGATTCCCATTGACACCTGTCTCTCATTACAAAAGGAGAAGCTCCTTCACTGGAGATTTCCAATCCTCTAGTATTGCTGATTGCTTCTCCACAGTGATGCATACTTTCCTGATAGAGTGGCCACATCACACGTAAGGCGAGGTTAGTGTTGTTCCACATTTTCCTCTCTCTTCCTAGGAGCTGCATGTTGGCCTTGTTCCATTCTCCCTACTATTGGAAATCTCAGCATACTTGATTTACTTTGTGCACTGCCCATGTTGGTTGTGCCTTGCCTTTCCTGCAGCAGCCTGTGTGCTTCAGCTTTGCAATAAAAGCTGTGTGCAACACACAGCAGGATCATCGGACAGATATTGGCAGGGCAGCACATCAGTGCCAAGCCAATTAAACCCTCAAACCTGATACACTAAGCCTGACTGCAACTGACTGTCTGAGGTCTTCACCAAATATGCTCCAGAGAAGGGGGATATGAACAGAATGTGCAGAAGGGGGCCCTGCAGGAGGAGCTGGGAAGCTTTGACATCCATGCTTTTGAGTAATTACATCGGTTTGGACTGTAACGCAGAAAAGATTTTTTTAGTGCACGCATTAAGAAACTACTCAAATTCTTTATGATGTGAGATTAAATTATTTCATCCCAGATAAAACTTAAGACCAGCAAAAATCCTAATGCTTGATTGCTTTGGAGGTAATATTTCAAGACTTGAATCATTCTGTTTTAAAATACCTCAAGTTTACAATGATAAATCTACAAAGCACTAAAAATCCTACTCAATCAACTCTGGTTCTTGGAATGGCATCTGCCTTTGAGCTATAAAAATAACAGATGATTTTTTGATAGCTTATCAGTTAACAGACTGCTTAGTTAGGATAGCACATTTTTATGCTAATCTTAGGGCTGTGATGAGGGAGAGAGAAAGAAAATCTATAGTATTATTTTGTATCTACTTTAAGTTCAGCCTAGCTTTTGGAAAAGATCTGTCCTCTTCTAGGAATTGCCAGCCACACGGGGGTTTCAACACTTATCTGAATGGAGGTGGAATTGATTTAAACATGTTAAAATGGTAGTATATGTGGCTGTTAAATGATGTCTCTTGTGCACCACAGAGCAGACACAGGCAGCAAAGAAAACAGGTTCTGAGTTCTTCTTGGCATGGCTGCAGAAGCAAATCCATCAGCCCAGAACAGGCAGCATGGCTGCCTCACTGAGGTTGCAGGTGCCTTTGTCTTTGAGAGCTGATGAGGCAAAGGGCAGAAGCAGAGATTTTCTGTACTCATGATCCTGCTCCCTGCCCTTGGCCCTGCTCCTGTGTGTATTGTCTGAGAGAGGTGGGAGGAGACAATCTGTGCTGGTGGGATGCTTTTGGAAGGTAGTAGAATGGAGAATAACTGGGGAAGTACCTGGGCTTTTCTGCCCAAATATCAGATGTGCAAGCTGTGGTCTGGCTGGAGCATTGCAATGGAGAAACAATTACTTCCATTTATCTAATTTCTTGATTCCCTAATACTGTGATTAATTTGGCAATAGAAAATATTGCAACAAATTTAAGGCTGATTTGGCATTTTGCTGGCATGAGTAAGAATTGATGGTGTCTCAGTGGCCAGGCAGTGATACAAATTGAATCCTCTTTTTGTTAACTCTGAAGAATTCTCATATTCTTTAGGCAGAAATGGTACTAATTTGGCTTGGTATCCACTTCCAGTTCCTTTGGGCAATGAAGCGACAACCTAGATGGACCTTGATTTGCCCTACAGTTTCACTTTTGCAGTCTTGTGTCCTTGATTTCTTATTTGAATATATTCTTTTTCTAAATTCTCTGATATGAAAAGCTCAGAGTGGGTTTTTTTTAAAATAATAAATTGAATCCACATTTAGACCTGATTTTCCTTGAATTTAAGGTGAGAAGGGATAAGGTAATAGTGATTTGAATCTGAGGCTCCTTACCGAGATTGTTTCCTACCCAATTCTATTTCTTTGAAATGGAGAAGAATATTTTAATTGAAAATTAGCATTAAAAATATGTCTCATACAGTCAGTTTTCCTTATGTCTGTTCTCTGCTATGCCGACCATGACTTCTTTTCTCTTTTGTCTCATGAAGAATTATTTCAAATGTGTATAAAAGTGTCTTGTGAAGCATGAGAGCTGCCCATGGAGGTAAAGCTTGTTCGTTTCCTCTGAAAAACATGCCAACAGCAGTCAGTCTCCTTGATCTCTCTGACAGGGACAAGTAACAAGCTAAGACTAAATGAGGAGGCATGTGAAATCTTTGTCTTCATTTGTTTCAGCTAGGGATTTGTACTTTAGAGCTGGGATAAATCAAAGTGGCACTCAGCTCTTGACTGGCCAGTAGCAATAGTGTGTTCTCAGTCAGGTTGTCCTGACAGGTCCAGAGAGGAATTTTGTCATCCATTTACCAGAACTGGGTCCTCTTTCTCTAGATTTGATCCAAAGTCAAAATGTAAGAGATTTAAAAAGACTGAAACATGAATATTTGAAAGGCTATTAATTAAAACATGTCGACAATAAAATTAGGGATATTTTTCCCCTCAAGGGTCAAAGCCAAAGAAACGTACTTGTTTCCCCAGTCTTGAGTGCATGCAGGAAAGAGGAAAGAATGAGACTGCCTGCTGCCTTCCCTACAGTTTGGAGACTTCCTCAGGCTCACATTTTCCTTTTAGATATGCCACTTGGTTCCAAGCATTGGAAGGAGGAGGGATGGAGTCTTGGTCTACTGCAGATCTTTGTCCTCAGGAAATCATCCAGGGTGCATTTGTAGAGGAGCAAGCCAACCCCTTCCTCCATCTGAGTAGGCTGTAGTTTGTACACACACAGTCTGAAATGCAGAACTCCTGGGATCTGTGCTCTCATGGGGCTGCCTTTTTTAAACTTGCGTATTTCATTTTTGCTGAAGGACTACCTTACCCAGAGATCTTTATCAGTGACACAAAATTGTTAAGAAGAGTCAGTGTAACTAAAATCAACTAATAGTGCTGTGCTCCCACTGACCCCCAAATTCTGGGTAGGAGCATTAAAAGAAAACAGACTTTCTGTGACTCTTCTTGTTTTTTATAGTCTTAGGTTAAGTCAAAAGCCTGAAGAGATGAGTCTTTCAGTCACCTGCATCTGATCCAGACATATTTATCAGCTAAAAATACTATTAAGGATAGGAGTGAGAAAGTTAAATTCCTTTTTCCTTGTATAAATCAGTGTTCTGGTGAATTTGGAGCTCATTGTTGGACAAGGCAGGTAAAATGTTTCCTTCAATAGTCCCATCCCCATGCTGGCAAACTTGCTAGTGGATTTCCATGCAGACTAATCCCATATCTCGGGTCTTAATGCAGCACCACAATGGCAGATATACTTTTCTCTATGTTCCCATCCTCCCTGCTTCCAGAGCAAGGTGCTCCATTACTTACACACACATAGAAATTCACTTAGCCCCTCTACCAACAAGAGGACTTCAAGAAGGGTAAAATTTTTAAAAAGCCTGCTCTTTAAAAGTTTTTGCTGAATGGTGTGTGAAAAAGTGTCATAGAAATTTTTTTTTTTCAAACTTCAGACTCTGACAGTGCTCAAGTGGATAGAAGCTGGAGACAAAGGAAAGTGTTTGTTTTTATTTCTGAAAGGGAGGTAGTCAGGTTTCAAAATGCCTGCAATACGAGTCCGCGTGGCAGAGACAAGTGCTCATTAAAATGAATTTACTACAAGAGTGTACAGAACTTTATAGAGATTTCATGAAATCTAGTGCTGAAAATTTATGATAGCAAATAACAGGAATTTGATTAGGCCAATGGGAATGAAAATTCTTGGATTAAGATTAAATGGAAACTAACAGTACATGCTAGAGGCAATTGATCTAAATATCATGATTCAGGGCTCATGGTGACTTTTAAACATATAGATCTTTATATGCTTGAAGTAGTGCTAGTATAACTTGCTAGTATATACATGCTAGTATAACTTGCCTTCAGAAGGTTTCCAGGCATGGCTACAGCTAAACACTTTACATGTTTAAATGCTGTGTGTCGTTCTGATTTATAATTTCCTTCTTGGTAATGTTTCTTCAGTTTGTTTTCCCCCTCTGGACTGTGCACTATCATGCAAAAGGGGCTGTGTGGGTTTGGGTTTTGTACATGTGTGAGTGAGAGGGAAGAGAGAAGTGTAACAGTGACTGATTTGGGTCCCGTTTCTGCCATGCACTGAGCTCCAATGCTTACACACATCCCCACTGCAGGCATGGGCTGAGGCGCTGCCTGGGGTTGTGATCTCCACAGAGCTCAGCTTTTCCACCCAGGCCCTTTAACTGGGTGCAAATTCTCTGTGTAGGTGAGAGTGGTGTGGGAATTAGATCAGCTGAAAGGAGGCTACAGATGAGTGCCGACAAGGAGAAGGAAACTCTTCTCCTCCCCATTCTGTACTGAGTGCGTAAGAAATATCTGGGGAAAGGAGAGCAGTCCCACCCTTGTCACCTGTCCTGGCATTTTCCAAGCTCCCTCAGCCAAACTATTATGATGGTGTTTGCAAGGCTGAACAGAAAATCTAGTTTGGATGCCTAACTCCCTTACCTTCTCCTTGTTTAGGACACACCTCAGCGAGAGGTGACCTTCCCATTTATGCAAAGAAAATGTGAATAATTGGGCCAGTGCCCCAAGATGGGTGTTCATTTTGGAATGAATGAATTTTAGTCTTTTATCTATTTAAACCTTTCCATCTTCAGTGGCTTAAATCTTAATTATGTCAGGCAGATTAATGTTAGATGTGCAACACTTAAATTACTGGAGCAGCATCCTTGGTCTTGCTTGTTTGGAAAGGAATCCATGCTCAGTGGTATGGGGCAAATAGAGTGGATGTTTCCATGTTTCCCATATGCTGAAAGTTGCCTCTTAATACATATAATATTTACTTTCACCTCAAATACATATCAGGGATGATGGCAAAGTTATCAGTGGGTGATCAGTCATTCTCCCCTCTCTTGTTCCAATGAATATTGAAGTATTTTATAGAAAGCAGAACAAGTCCAAAAGGACTGACCACTGCCATTTTGTCTGGAATACTGGTGTTTTCCTAGTTAAGAAACATTCCCTTGGATGTTTCTTCACCTTGGCATACGTAGATAGCCCTCCCTTAGACACAGCTCATTTTCACAGCAATCCATGAATTCTTAGAGAAATTAAATGTTTTGGGGGGCTTTTTTTCTGCACAGTAAATGAAGCTTAAAAAAAGTACTTCCACACCAATGTGAATGTTTTTTGCTTTTTTTCGATGTTGTAAGTCAAGCCACAGAGCTGATAAATGTGTTACTTATGTGGTGCTATTCAAAGCCTTGTGATTTGGGGCCAGGCCGTGGCCGTGGTATTTAGCCTGGATGTCAAGGTGTGGATCACACCAAAGTGATTGCCAACTGCTCAGCACTGAGACATTTTGAGAGCAATGACATTTCACTTTGCAGAAAGGCAAGAAAACAAGCCATTCTCCTCTTCCCCTGCTGCAACGGTTTTTATTTTACACCACCAAAAGATGACATAAAATTTGATGAATTTCATCCTTTTTTTTTTTTTATACCCACTTGAACTACTATATAAATATTAATAGCTAAACACATTGCAAACAGGTGGGACCCGTTCTGCCTCTGGAGAGCTGCCACCACTAAGTGATATCTCAGATGGGGTGACAGAACTTTCCCATGTGGGCGCTGTCTCTCCCTGCCAGCCCCTCGGACACGCCTGGAGCTGAGAGCTCTTTGTTTTTTTTGGGCTTTCTTCTTTTTATGGTATCGCTATAACAGTTTTTCTTGGTCTTTTAACAGCTCATTCAGAAGGAGAAGGACAGGGAATTAAAAGGCATTTTTTTTCATTATCTGTTCAAGTTAGTGGGGTGTATCAAAGGGGGTTTGTTCCCAATAACAACAGACCCCCTGTTGTGTGTCTGTGTCTGAGGGCAGCACCTCTAAAACAGTAATAAAGAAGTGTTCATCTGTGAAATGTTTGGTAAATTTGGCTTCCTACCACCTCTTGTTTCTCTAACCTGCTTTGCAGGTATAGTTCAGGGAGTGGCTGTGAGGATCTACCCTGTGTGTGCTACTGGGCAATGGCCATATCTGTGATTTGTCCCTGCAGCTGGGCTCTTTTAGGATGGATTTTGGGCAGCAAAGGGAGAAGGGTGGTCACAAGAAGCTGCATGTCTGAAAGGAAGACTGAGAGGCAGTTGGGGACAGCATGCACAGGGTTATGCCTGAATTACCCAGTTACTTTTACTTATTCTATGATTATTTCCTTCACCCTGTCTGATTCATCCCTTCTCCACTATAAAATCTTGGAAGAGAAGTAATGCTTAGAGTTTATTTCTCACAGAATGTGTTGGGGGTCAGTTGACTACAGGGCCATCTCCAGCCTGATGGAGCTGTTGGAGCAATTGCTGCTGCCTTCCCAGGGCATGTGGAGCTTCCTTGTTTTCCCTGAAGAAGTGGAGGCCTTTTTCCTCAGCAAAATCCTGGGTGGAGTTCAAAGGGGTCATTTGGGTTTTGGTTTTCCTGCTCAAAATTAAGTTTCCACAGAAGCTGTCAGCACATTTTGTCTTTCAAGCAATTACAAATCCAAAAAATGTTGGGTTTTTAAAAAAAAAAAAGCCAATTTTCTCTAAAATATTTTTTTATGAAAAATATATTATGCTGCTCATACCATTTACTTACTTCTTTCCTGTTAGAACTAGAGAGATGTAATGTAGCCCCAGCCAAATTTGTGAGTCTGTGAATCTGTGACTTGTAGGCTATATTGTACTCAGAATAGTTTTAAGTGACATATTTAAATAATTTTTAATTTCTCGTTTTGCAGTAATTCAGAAGAGAAGGTTGTTTCAGTTGATGGTGTTTTGTTTGGGTTTTTTTCTTCCTCTGAAAAGCCTGCACAAAAATTAAAGATTCAAATTTTCCCCAGGGGCAAGAACAGAAATATTAGTGATGTGCCACTTGCTTGGTGGCACCGTGGAGAGAACGGTACAGGCATGAATCAGGGACTGCTGGCAGAGTCACTTTCCAATATGTGCAAATAAAAATGCAGACCACATATTACATCTGGGGTCTGAAGATTTACCAAGCTGCCATAAGGCCATAAGTTTGATTGTTTGCAGTTTTTGGGTTTTTTGAACAATCTAAACAGGCTGTATGAAATGCTGCCTCCATTTTTTTGTTAATACATCTTTAAAACTGATTCGAAGTGGGGAGACTCCAGCATTTCTATTTAATGTTCTGATTAATGAGCATAAACAATGTTTTTAAGATATTTTTAACCTGTGTATAATCAAGCCATCTAGCCACCAGTAACTGCAAATGTCACAGATTTCAATGGTCTCTTTGGGACTTTTAATCTGTTTGCTTTTATAAAGGAGGTGATTTTATTTTTACATTAAGGAAGCATTAACATCATTAAATGGGCTCCCACTTTATGATAACTGCAAATGTCACATTGATCCAGAAAGATAAGAAAATGTGCTCGTCTTTGGAACAATATCCAAGGCAAGAGCAGGCAACCCACACTATTTGCATTAAAAAACAAATTGTATAAATGCAGAAGATTGATGTGCCATCTGTTCATGTCCTTCACTTTTCTGGCTCTTCTGTGTTGAGATATTTTTATGGAATAGTTACGTTTATTATTTTGAAAATGACTCACAGGTTAAAAAAGTTTACGATGGGCAATATAAGTTGAAGATATTCATTTACAGTATCTCAGATATAAAAACTGGCATTAAAATTAACTTCCATGCCCACAAACTACAGTATTCTGCAATCTGTATTACCTAGATCCTAGGATCAGAGAAAAAGACTTTACTAGCAGCTCTAGCAGTTTATGATGTGAATCCAAAATATTTAATGTGTACATTGTACTTCTCAAGTAATGCAGAGGCCTTTAGAAAGGTATAGCGTCTAGAAAAAGCTACTGATGGGGCTTTGTAACAAGAAGGTAAGTATGTGGTGCAACTTGTTTAAGGTCAGGCTGTGTGTTCCCATGAAACCCTGGCATTGGCTGAGGGGAGGCAGTGAGCAGAGTCGTGAACTGTCAGAATGTTTGTCAGAATGAGAAGCCCAAATCCCAGGCAACAACTACTGCAAGCTCCAGAAAGCTACCGTGAGAAAAACCTGTCTTCTTCACCACGATCTCTCACTATCATTTTCGTGCCCCTCCTGCTTGCTGCACCAAGCCTCCTGTTGCCTGGAGTAGTGCCCGTTGAGGCAGTCCTCTGCAGACTCAGATTTTTGTTTTGTACCACTCTATTTGAAAGTTACCCTTGTCCCTGAGTCCTCTGGAACTGAGGACACAATGGTGGAAGGGCAGGGGAAGGCAGAAGCGTTGCTGTGATGCCCAGAGGCTGGGAGCTGGCTTATGTGACACAGCACATGGGATGAAGGAGACAGAAAATTCCAAGGGTGAGTGACAGCTGGGAAAGAGGGAAGGAGGGAACACGGCTGCAGGGGCTGTTTAAAGCATCAACTCTCCTTATCTCCTGAGAATAGGGCTCATACAAGCCTTCAAAACAGCAGGTAGGAAGTGGTGGCTGGGAGAAGGGGGCTGATACTCACCATGCAGGGTCAGAGAAACCACCAATCCCATGAGGCCCTTCAGTGTAAACCCCAACATCCAGAACATTCACATTTGGAGATATGCAATAGGCTGGATTTAATCTCCTCTCTCCTGATGTTCCTCCTGCTAAAAATGGCGTTTCTCAGAGCCTTCATGAATGAAGAAACCTCACAAGTCAATAAATATGTCTGATCCCTCTCTGAACCCACTTAACTTTCAAGTTCCACTGTGAGCAGTTCCTAGGTTAGCTATGCTTTGTGTGCAAACATTGTTCCTGCTTTGCCTGATTGGACCTTGCTATCCAGTTGGCTTGTATGGTACTTTTCCCATCTTCAGTTCTTGGTTTGGAAGAAACACAGAGCCATCAGTTTCCTTGAATGATTTGTCTTCTCCATGTTTCCATAGGCTTATCAATTTCTGATAATCTGTTAGTCATTATTGGGAGCAGACCCCATATCAGAAAAACATGCTGTGAGTTAAAGTTACCTGTTTTAAACCCAAGTGAAAATACTGTGTTGGCATTGGTGGTGTGCTTGATAGGTCCAGCTCAAATGAAGATACTGTCCTACAGCCTGTGTTTGGTGGAACTTGAGTTCCATGCTTTTCTGAACGTCGTGGAGGATGAAATTAGGAAGAACAAATCCATTTTTGAATAGCATAAATCAGTAGTATACATGCCTGCATCTTCTCTACTGAACTTGTTTTAGTATTGGCCAATTGAAAATCATCTCAGTACAATTTCAAGACATACTAAAAGTATCTCAGCCCAGAGGTGTGCTGCCAAAACCTAGCAAAGCAGGAAGCGGGTGCATGGGCAAAAGAAGTGATTAAATGTGCCCAGAAATAAAGTGAAGCGCTAATGACTCATACTCAGCATGATTTTATAACCTGTATGCAGAGCCTGACTCATCATGCCACCTAATCATACCCATGGGACAGGACTTGGCGAATACAAAGTTCTTCCCATCTTTTCAAGGTGTCTGCTCTACCCTTTAAACCAAACAGGTTTGCCACTGCCTCAGGAAGTGCTGCATTTTTACATAGCAGTCAAGT
Organism: Illadopsis cleaveri; assembly: GCA_013399915.1. Lineage (NCBI taxonomy): Eukaryota > Metazoa > Chordata > Aves > Passeriformes > Timaliidae > Illadopsis > Illadopsis cleaveri. The sequence continues at coordinate 651,739 of VXBB01003619.1, read as the reverse complement.
CTAACAGCTGCCACACTACCTGGCATTTCAGCAGTAGTCTGATGGTGGTTTGAGGTTTTGCTGTTTAACGGTGTAACTTCTGTCATGTCACCGTACATGGCACCAGAGTCACAGGGTGACCATAGGTGAGTCACATCCAAATGAGTTCTGGATATGTATTGTGGTTCCGTAATGGATCTTAAAGTCCTTGTGGCTGAGTCTGATACTTCAGTCTGCCTCACAAAAATCAGCTACAATTGAACATGAGGCAAAAGAAACCCCACTACTTCGAACAAAGAGGATTTAATTTTGCTGGTGGAATACCTTTTACCTTCTCCAAACCTTTTCTAGGAATGCTTGTCTAAAAACTTGAGTTTTTTACTTGAATCTTGAACAAGGGAATACACAGCATATGTGGCACCTAGAAATGACATTTTCTTTTTAAGCAGATAAGCCATGTCCTTAAAATTTTGCATTTTGTTTTGTTTTTTTTTTAAGAAGCTCACCTTTAAATTGGAGAAGATAGAAGTCCATCTTTCTCTTTGGGAAATCTGATGTTTCTGCTCCCACATCTACTATCAGGGTCATAAACTTATTTATCGGTGAACAATGTTTTCAAATAAGTTGTGTGCTGAACAAGTTTACCTCGAAAAAGACCCAGTGCTTACATTTCACTTTAAGAAGGAGGCCAGCTTCGATGGAGTCTGCATGTCTAAGACTTATCAAACAATCTTTATCACACTGCTCCAGCTAACTATGTGCACAAAGTGAATCCTACCCTACAGATCAGTATGCTGTACAGCTAAAAAGAAAATAACATTTAAAAAGCTCCAGATGTTTGAGCTGATGAAAAGAAATAGAACAGCTCAGCACTGTAACACCAATCTTCACTCATCATCTTCTGTGCTCCCTCTCTCTGGGCTTGTTTCTGTCTTTCACTGAAGACTTACACTGTAAACAAAATGAAACAAGGACAAGTTGCTGTGATATTTCCTGGTACAGACACCAGCAAACTGACCTGGGTCTTGACTTGCAGCCCAAGCTCCTAGAGTGCTACTGCAGTTTAAAAAAGGATTATTAATTCCAGGTGCTTCAAAAGTAGTTCTGGAATGTCATGATAAAATGGGGAGTGTCCTATTAAAGAAAAGTTTACTGATTTTGCCCACCTTCAATTACTTGAACCTTTCCTGTTTTGATGGAATGGATTACTTGATTTTCATTTGAGCCTTCCATAAACCCAGGCATCAGCAGTGCCAGCACAACCACAAGGCATGTATTTGTTATGGAATGAAAGCAGTGACTCAGGCTCTGTGCAAGTTCACCCTGGTTTGAGATGGACACTGTGACTGTAGGATGGTAGAACTGCCCACAGCCAACACCATTCAGGCTGCAACTGCCATGGGTAGCTGCAGGAGAAACCTCCTGACGTGCTTGAGGCATTTGGAGACCTACCTGCTCTTTGTTTTCTGTGGGATTAGAACACCTGACTCTCTTTAAATTGTTTTGCAGATCCTGAATGACAAACAACACACTAGGAAATTACAGAAAATTGACAGAAGACCAGATAAACAACTGAATCTACTGACCATTTTGTAGACTATGCCCTGCATCTTTGTAAAACACTGTGGTTGACTGTGCATCTTGCCAGGTGTCAGGTAGGAAGCCCACAATGAATTGCAGGTACTTTTTTTCCAAAGACTGTTAGTGTAATTTTCATACTTCTTTAGGAGTTTGGGGAGAAGAAATATCTACTTCAGTGCTTGTGGCAGTCGGAGAACAGCCTGTTGTTTGGTAATTTGGGAGCCTGGTTTCATGTGAGGCTGAGTTCCCAGGTTAGTTTGGTTAGCTCTCCCTTTTCTTCTCCACCTTGGCTTCAGTGCCTGAAGAAAGGCTGTGTGCTTAGACTGACCAGAGTTGGGAAATGCTTAGCCTTTTATATCCCTCTTACTGCTGTTGTTATTACAGCATGTAGCTCAGTTGCATGTGCTTTGTTTCCTTTCCAAAACCTGCTTGAAAGCAATCCTTAGTATATCCCTGGCAGCAGCACCATGGTTGCATGGAATTGCATCCAAGCCTTTGTTGGTGTGCATGTTCTTCCACACAAGTACTCCTCTTTTCTGTCATGGGTGTGACAGCAGAGCACAGGATTAGGCAGAGAGGACCCAGGCATTGCTGCTTTGGACGGGTAAAAAGATGCAGACAGAGGGAGAGAGATTTATATCTCTGCGAAAATGGCTTGAGTTGCCACTCAGCAGCTTGGGTGGATGACCTTCACACCAGGGAAGAGTCTGGTCTACAGTGACTGCATTTTACTCCTGTTCATAGAAAAACCACATAATGTTTTAACTGCATTTTGTCACAAAAATAGGTTACAAAAAGAAAGAGGCCACTAAACTAGCTGCCTCAAAGAGGGGGAAAGGGGAGAAATTCAGCACTGGTTTATGTGTTTGTCTGTGGGAAACCTCTAGAGCTTTGCTTTTTGAGATGGCCGGGGTGTGGTGGCACAGTTTTTTGTGTAATGGAAACCATTATTTATGTGACACTTAGACCACAATGCTCATTTCACTCATTAACTCAGCAACATTAGGACTGCTCTCCAGACAATGGGCGTTAGACATTCAGTGTATTGTTATTTCCATGCCTATGCCATTTATGCAATGGAAGATGTTTGCATATTACATTTGTCACAGACAACTATGGGGTATCAGATGTAGTGGTATTATTTTAAAATAGAACTGTAAAATGCAACTAAATATGCTCAGCTACAGATAGCTTTGGATTTTCTAACTGAAAATTCCCATAATCTTACAAGAATCTGGTGCAATGCAAATGTTAATGGCTCAGGGGACTGGTGAATGGAAACAAGGTTTCTTAACTCTTGATAAATAACAGAAATCAAACCCAGCTTCATCATGTCTGAAAGTCCCTATTATTCTCAAATTTACTTGTATTTTGTTTGGTTTGGTTGTGGTTTGACTAGATGAATATACGATACAGTTTATCAAATAAAAAGGTGACTCATTCTGTTTTTTTAAAAAAAGAAATATGAGTTAAAACTGAAAAACAAACATTTTTGAGGTACAAACACAAAATGAGGGCTTCCTCATCCCTCTTCTTGGAATGGTTGTTCTTAAATGAATCCTCCCCAGTGGAAGCCTTTTTGACCTCCAGGATGAAGTGACAGTGCTGGAAGTCAAGTCTTCACTCTTTGCACCTTGGGTATGTTCACAAAAAGTCTACTGCACCTTTGGCTGGAGAAGGGAGCATTGTTGACCTGTACAGGGAACATTGTTAACTCGGGAATAACTCAGTGGGAGCCTGGAGGGATGGGAAGTGGCAGGTGAGCACCCTGGGTTGCCTCACAACATCACAGCAGAACCCAAGCTAGTTCAGCCCCAGGGCCACATTGTGCCTCAAGGGAGTAGATTTTAAGAAATTACATGTTTTAGTGAAGAGGATGGCGAATGTTAAAAAAAGTCTGAGGAGGAGCAGTGGAAGGGTATGGAAAAATCCTCAAGTCTGGAAATACGGCAGGTAATGCTAAAAGAGTATGGTTGAAGTAAAATATACAGCAATTTTGTTCTGCTATGTAAAATAAGCTTTTGATTTATGGAGTGTCAAAAATGTAGATTTCTACGCCTTTCACGATGAATTTTTTTGGCAAATTTTTGGATGAAAATTATTATGGGAAAAATGTTCAGAATATAATTATGGCTTTGCTGAAGAATTGAGGGTTCTTTAAAGATGTTTTCTGCTTGTATCTGCCATTGCTGCTGTCAGAGTGCCTCCCTGAACTACTGGGTGGCCCCAGCTGTTCTGTATATTTTACCCCCACCCCCTCTCCAGGGAGTAAAAGCACAATTTGGCCCAAAACTTGCTAGAAATGAATTTATTTCACTGCAGACTCTGTGCAGTACACGCTGAGATAATTAAATAAGGACTGTAAACCATTGTAATAAAATATCATGATTTGAAGTAGGGATAATCATCTTTGTTTTGTGGTGGGACAGCACCTATGGGGTTCTGGCCCATAATGCAAATAAAAACGGTAATGCAGAACATCCTTCATGCGTCTTTGCTTCTTTTGGGAGGCAAAGTCCAGCTGAAAGCATTTTGAATGCTACTATTTGAATGAAAGTATTTTTATTTCTAGCTTCTGCAATTAGAACAGTGAAATTTGAGTGGGAACATTATTTTACCAGAGGAAAGCTTAGCCTACAACTTAGTCTTGACGAATTTGGTTAGAAGAGTTGAACAACAAGACTTTGGGGGCATCCACTGGTTAATAACCTCACAGTGAACTCTTTGTAGTGCATCTATTTTTTTAGCACTTGGCGCCTCTCCTGTAAAGGTAATATGGACCCCCTCAAGGACATGCTGTTACCTCCTCTGCTTTGAACAGTAAGGGAGCAGGAACCCTGTTTATGAAACTGATGTTAGCCTCACCTGATTGCCCCATTCCAGTCATTCCCTCCAGGGACCTGTGTTTGGTATCAGTGTATCTCTGAACACCAGACAAATCCTTTCTCTTCAAATTGGACCTTTCTTACGGTTTGAGTATTGTATACCATCATTATTAACAACATCTCATTTAAATCAATTTCTCCTTTGTCAGAAATTTGTCAGTAGTTTCCACAGAGGCCAGGGATGAATTAATATGAGCCATGAATGCATTAAGGTTTACATGCTTAGCTCTTCCTGGGGGCTATTGTAAAAGTCAATCCCAGCCTGAGCAGGGACACATAAGTATTGCCTCTGTGAGGTATGGGTGTGGGCAACTGAGTCTACATGCAGTGTCTGGAAAGATCTTATGTCCAGCAAGCCACTTCTTCTTATCTTGCTGTAGTATCTAGCAAATAAAGATATTAATTAGCACTTCCCTCGGCACTACTTAAGGTCTGCATTGTGGTGTGCATCTACAGCATGTGCTTCTGAAGGAGAAGACATTAGTGCCAGGATGCTCCTTGGTGACCTGCAGGGCGGGGACCTAGTCTTCATTCTTTGTCAGCCAGCGGGATTTTTTTCTGTACACAGCCACTACAGATCCAGGTCAGATCCTGATCTGGTAAAAATCCCTCTGCTGTGACTCCAGTGGAGCCATTCCAGGCTGCACAGGAGCTGGGCCTGAGCACTCTCTGGCCCCTCTGAGCTAATGCTGCTGGCTCTCTCCAGCACCGTGTTCTCCTCCTGCCATTAGTGTTCTATAATTAAGCTTCTGCCATCGTTCGCTGCCCTTTTCTACACATACACCCTCCTACATCTTTTGGAGGAATGTTCCCTTAGCAAAACAGTTTGCATGTCAATTGCTGATACAACATTGTGTTCTCGATGCCATGAGGTTATATTAGCACTTATATTTGTGTTCACAAGGGTTGCTTGCATACATAAACCTTGTGAGTGTTTCAGGGCCATAGTATGCAGTGTTACTGGGCAATAATCTTATGATGTAACCATAAACCTCGATTGTCTGTTTAATATCTCAGATGTTTCAATTTGCATTTCGTTAAAACTTGGCAAAAGGTTATCAGCTCAGATCCAAAATTCTCACAAAAATTGTTCTAATATGTAAAGTAAGTTTTGATTTATGGAGTGACAAAAATGTAAATTTCTAAGCATTTCAGTTTATTTTTTTGCCAAACTTGTGACTAAAATGACTTTTTTTTTTTTTTAAGTGAAATGATTCTGGATGTAGTTATTTTCATAATTGTGGAGTGAAAGCAGTTGAAGATGTTAATTTAACTTCATTTACAAATAACTCTGGTAAAGAGCATTTCTTCCCAGGAAATGAAAAAGACATCTATACTGAGCTTATTAAGACTTAGATGTACAGACAGAATATGATATTATTTTTTGCAGGGAACCTGACTATAAAATAAACTATAAGTACATTTAATATTACCAAAATCTGTATTGCTCTTGATCTCCTCCTGAATGCTGTTTACTCATTCCGGAGCTGTTCTGCATTATAAAATATGACATATAATTGTTGGGTAACCCGTGTTGTAAAAGAGCACATTACAAATATGTAGTATTTCAAGGGAGACGTGTTTTGCAATAGGGATACCTTTGACCATTGAGGAAAATACTCATTTCATGCTGTATTTACTGCTGGAATATCATTGAAAGTACAACAGATTTCCAGTGTATATGCATAGATAGATTTTGTAGAAGAAATGTCTAACAGCAGATTGCCTTTGATGGTATAAAATTTTAACAGTGGGATAGTCTCAGATTTGTAGTAGTAGATTGGAGAAGGAAAGGGTATCAACTGCTCACATAAAAAATCCTCAATTTAAATTCAGTTATCATATTTTCCTTTAAGATACACAGAAACGCGATATTTCTTTCATAAATCCCTACTTTGTTGTTGTTTTATACATAAAACAGGCAATGAGGTCTCTTGTGTTTAATCATTTTAATTAAAAGTGTGAATTTTGCCAGTTGCATCAGCTGGTCTCTCATTTTTTATGGAAGGATTTCTGCTGTGAAAATGGTTTGAAATCTGGTTACCTTTTAATATTTGAAATCTCAGAAAAGTGTTTGGATTCAAAGAGAAAAATACAACCTATTAACCTTGCTTTAAATATTGGAATGTTATTATTTAAATTTGATATTTTCCAACAAGTCTTCTAAAATGCTTGTGGGGTGGGGTGCAAGGAATTCAGTGCACTTGTAGGCACAACTTCTCTAGATAAAGCCTGAAATATCTCTTGCAAGAAATGTCAGCATTTCCAAATCCTTTTTCCCCAGTGAAACAAATTTTTAAAAAAAAATCAGAAAAGGAACATTTTCACACAGCAGGGAAAGGATTCTGAGGAGTTTTGAATGGGAAATGTCAAAACAGAAAGTGTAACTGTTTCAGTTTTCAATTTCTTTACATTTTGATTCAAGATGAGATTTTTCATTTTGATTATCTCTATCACAGAATGAAAGGCCTTTGTCAAAACTGCCATTTTCATATGAAAAAGTTTCAAGTTCTAAAAATCACCTTTTTCCGGCTAGAAATCTTGTTGACTGAGGCAGCTGGACCAGCTGGACTGTGATGCTGAACTGCAACCAGCAGCTGTCCAGGGCTCACATGTGGGTTTTGGGGAGGCTCTGCTGGCCGTGCCCACAGGCTGTGCTCCTCAGCAGGAGCAGCCTCCCAGGGGAGGCTCAGTCTGAGCCTGGCGAGTCGAAGGGACCATCTGGCTTTGGGTGGGTGTCAGGCAATGTCAGGTGGCAATGTGGTCCTGCAGCACTTGGAAGGAGGTGCAGGCAAGGAGAGGGAATGTGGCATGGGAAGGGGTCATGGCCCCAAGACATGACCAGCCTGCCCATGGGCAGGCAAGACTTGATGTGCCAGATGTGCCCCATCCTGTGTCCACAAACCATCTCGCTGAGAGGCTCCCAGGACTGAAGGCTCCAGGATGCAGCTGATCAGAGAGTTTCTCACAGACTTGTATGTCTGAAATGTCAGGCACCGTGCTGAAGCTTTTGGGTTTGACAGTTTCATGTGCTTCAGCCATGGAGCAGTCAGGGATGAAGGACAAATCTGTGGTTCCTCCCTCTCTCCTTCTGTCCCTTGCCTGCCTGCACCTGCATGGACAGCAGGGTTGTCTTCTCCTCCCCATGTCCTGTGGCACCTCTGCCAGAGCCAGGGCAGGCAGCAAAGCCTTGGGACAGACACTGCGGCTTCCCTGCAGTGGGAAGGCTGCTGTCCCTGCACAGTCCCCAGCCAGCTGTGCCCACAGGAAGGGGCAGCAGTCCTCTGTGTGTGGCCAGCTGTGATATGCTTCTCTAAGGAGCTGTGTTTGGGGGTCTGAAGGGTGGTGACAACAGGACGCCTTGGATTGCTTTCACCAGAAAGCCTTGTTCTTTCAAATCTTTTAAATTGTGTGCATGCATGCAATGCATCTCCCTGTAAGAGTGATGGCATGTCGTAAGGAAACCAATTCCCTTGCTGAGCACGAATGGGATAGGGTTTTGTAAACCCTAAGGACACAGAAGGTGCTACAGTAAAAAGGCATGTAGGCTCTCAAACCTTTAGTTATTCATGTGTCTAATGCCTCATTGATCCCATCAGGATAAGTTACATGATTTTAGTAAAATATGTGAGTGCAATTTTCAGAATCCTTTATAAAAGGGAAATTCCACTTTTGGTGGTGGAAACCACAGCTGGAATGTTTTTTGTGTGCAAGAGAAAAGGACAGCTCAACCTCTCTCAATCTCAAGCTCTGTTCAATATTCGTCCCCAAATTAATGGACCCCATTTTACTTTTCTTTTGCTTTCCTGATACTGCGTGTATTGTATGTACTTTGTCACTGGGATCCGCTTAGGAAAGAAGTATATATTTAAATAGATATATTTTATATTTATGTATATTATTTAAATGTATATATACATATTTAAAAGTTAAAAGATGCTGTTTTTTTCAATTTTCTTTAGTTGCAGCCGAGAGAAACAAAGATTTGATTTTTAAATGCTTGTAAACCATGCTTTCAGATCTTACAATAAGGTTTATCTTTCCATCTGGATCCCTGTGTCTGAAGTTGCTAATTTTGCGGAACTTTCATCCTCGAAAAGTTTAGATAAGTTCACCAGGTCTCAGGAGTGTTCACCTGGGCTGTATTTGTATGTGGTTTTGAACATACCTAAGAAGTCTCAGTCTAAACAATACCATCATCATTCTGCCCCCAAACCTTTTTCTTATTAACAGTCTGTGAGCCTCAACTCCTCCATAATGCACTCATTAGTCTTGTTAATGCTCCTGCATTGGTTTCCTTATAACAATGCTCCTTTCCAGACTGATAGCCTCTGAGTAGACATCTTTGTGCAATACTCAGCCATGCCTTTATCAGTCCTCGATGCATGTGGCACACCAAATTATCCTTTGCATTAGCATAAACAAAAGAAATGTATTTTAAGAAACATTAGTGCTTTCCCTATATTTGTGTTAATTACAAGTACACCATACCCAAGTACTGATATAACTTTACTATATAGAAGCCTTCAAGTAAAACAGTATTTATTGTGAAAGATGATTGCAGTTTCAATAACAACTCCTTCTTATTACTTCAAAAACATATATTTAGCCAGATACCATGAGCACTAAATTTAGTTCACTTGGCAGCACTTTAACCAACACTTTTATAATCTTTGTTCTTAAAATCCCAAATAAGCCATAATTCACTGGCCATGCTGAGTAGTGACTGTGTGCATCCTATGTTTTAGAATAAAAGTATAAAATTACAGAGATATGATCAATTATTTTAAAAAATGTAAATGTAGTGAAATGGCGTAGAAGAGAACCACACTGGTCTTCATTACTCTGAAAACAGAAATTGCTGGGAAGCACGGGTAAAGGCAATCTGAAAAGAAATGGTTCCTGGGGAGAAATGGCTTTTCCACGAATGGCACTGACTGAATTCAAAAGAAAGGGGATAACAAGGAATTGGTTAATAACAAGCCAAGGGTGTTTCATACCCTTTCATCTCTAAAATTACAAATGTAAAGTAGCCGTGTTCTGTCTGATCACAGGATTATTCATTGGAACCCATTTTCCTTTAGGACTGAGAGTAGTGTATGTTGAGTGAAACCCCCTGGGTGTTGCAAGTGGCCATCCCTTCTGAATCACACAGGGAAACAACTGGGGTCCACTTGCATGAGAGACCTTTTACCTTCATCTCAAATGTTCTTCTTCACCCAAGAGTTGGAGGAGCGTTGAAATACAACCTTGAAGTTTTGGGGTTCTTCCTTCTTGAAGGAAAGTGCCTTTGAAGGAGTTCTTTGATTTCCTGTTTAAAAAAGGGAGGGAATTTACATGTTGTGTTTACAGGGGCCCTTGGATTCAAGTGGGAGGTAGAACAGGTGGTCTATGTGCTGGCAGTGACCCACTCATGCTGCTGGCCAAGGGCTGGTGAGAAGGGACAGAGCTAGGTCCTTTTAAAGCATCTCCTCTGAGTTGTCCTGATGATGCAATTCACTCTGGAGCAGAGCAGGGAAGGGTCTTACCTCCACTGAGGAGGGATTAATTCCCTCAGTTAATAATTTAATTGGGGGTAAAGCCTCCCACAGGGCATTTCATCTGGATTTATAAATCCTGAGAGCACAGAGTGAGTGAGTGAAACTTTTCAACTTAACCTTGCGACAAATTTAAGTAATTAGTTTCAGAAATGTGACCATGGGGAAAAAACCAAAGCCGCCTTCTAAAATGGAAATACTTAACACTGGCCAAATAATAATAACAACCTGATAAACACATGGGTTTATAAAAATGTAACATATTAAAATTTTGGTTAACTTGGTGAGAATTAGGAACATCATGAACAATATAGATGGTATCTTGAAGATTGGTTATAAAAATGAGCTAATATTTCACTATTTGGGGGTTAGGATGTGGACCCTTTTCCCCACATTTCTTTAAAAATTGCTCCAAAGGGGCTGGGGACCTCTTGTGGGAAGTGCCCACTAAAGACAAAATATTTTGGAGACAGTGCCCCAGGGGTGGTCTTCAAATACATTTCCTTTTAGCTTGACGTTGCTTTTTTGTTTTTTCCTTCTGTGTTGTTCCCGTTCTTCTGTTGGATTATTTGTTAAGAATATGGGATTGTCTGGTAATATTGTTTTGTGCATTTNGCCAGCTGTGATATGCTTCTCTAAGGAGCTGTGTTTGGGGGTCTGAAGGGTGGTGACAACAGGACGCCTTGGATTGCTTTCACCAGAAAGCCTTGTTCTTTCAAATCTTTTAAATTGTGTGCATGCATGCAATGCATCTCCCTGTAAGAGTGATGGCATGTCGTAAGGAAACCAATTCCCTTGCTGAGCACGAATGGGATAGGGTTTTGTAAACCCTAAGGACACAGAAGGTGCTACAGTAAAAAGGCATGTAGGCTCTCAAACCTTTAGTTATTCATGTGTCTAATGCCTCATTGATCCCATCAGGATAAGTTACATGATTTTAGTAAAATATGTGAGTGCAATTTTCAGAATCCTTTATAAAAGGGAAATTCCACTTTTGGTGGTGGAAACCACAGCTGGAATGTTTTTTGTGTGCAAGAGAAAAGGACAGCTCAACCTCTCTCAATCTCAAGCTCTGTTCAATATTCGTCCCCAAATTAATGGACCCCATTTTACTTTTCTTTTGCTTTCCTGATACTGCGTGTATTGTATGTACTTTGTCACTGGGATCCGCTTAGGAAAGAAGTATATATTTAAATAGATATATTTTATATTTATGTATATTATTTAAATGTATATATACATATTTAAAAGTTAAAAGATGCTGTTTTTTTCAATTTTCTTTAGTTGCAGCCGAGAGAAACAAAGATTTGATTTTTAAATGCTTGTAAACCATGCTTTCAGATCTTACAATAAGGTTTATCTTTCCATCTGGATCCCTGTGTCTGAAGTTGCTAATTTTGCGGAACTTTCATCCTCGAAAAGTTTAGATAAGTTCACCAGGTCTCAGGAGTGTTCACCTGGGCTGTATTTGTATGTGGTTTTGAACATACCTAAGAAGTCTCAGTCTAAACAATACCATCATCATTCTGCCCCCAAACCTTTTTCTTATTAACAGTCTGTGAGCCTCAACTCCTTCATAATGCACTCATTAGTCTTGTTAATGCTCCTGCATTGGTTTCCTTATAACAATGCTCCTTTCCAGACTGATAGCCTCTGAGTAGACATCTTTGTGCAATACTCAGCCATGCCTTTATCAGTCCTCGATGCATGTGGCACACCAAATTATCCTTTGCATTAGCATAAACAAAAGAAATGTATTTTAAGAAACATTAGTGCTTTCCCTATATTTGTGTTAATTACAAGTACACCATACCCAAGTACTGATATAACTTTACTATATAGAAGCCTTCAAGTAAAACAGTATTTATTGTGAAAGATGATTGCAGTTTCAATAACAACTCCTTCTTATTACTTCAAAAACATATATTTAGCCAGATACCATGAGCACTAAATTTAGTTCACTTGGCAGCACTTTAACCAACACTTTTATAATCTTTGTTCTTAAAATCCCAAATAAGCCATAATTCACTGGCCATGCTGAGTAGTGACTGTGTGCATCCTATGTTTTAGAATAAAAGTATAAAATTACAGAGATATGATCAATTATTTTAAAAAATGTAAATGTAGTGAAATGGCGTAGAAGAGAACCACACTGGTCTTCATTACTCTGAAAACAGAAATTGCTGGGAAGCACGGGTAAAGGCAATCTGAAAAGAAATGGTTCCTGGGGAGAAATGGCTTTTCCACGAATGGCACTGACTGAATTCAAAAGAAAGGGGATAACAAGGAATTGGTTAATAACAAGCCAAGGGTGTTTCATACCCTTTCATCTCTAAAATTACAAATGTAAAGTAGCCGTGTTCTGTCTGATCACAGGATTATTCATTGGAACCCATTTTCCTTTAGGCCTGAGAGTAGTGTATGTTGAGTGAAACCCCCTGGGTGTTGCAAGTGGCCATCCCTTCTGAATCACACAGGGAAACAACTGGGGTCCACTTGCATGAGAGACCTTTTACCTTCATCTCAAATGTTCTTCTTCACCCAAGAGTTGGAGGAGCGTTGAAATACAACCTTGAAGTTTTGGGGTTCTTCCTTCTTGAAGGAAAGTGCCTTTGAAGGAGTTCTTTGATTTCCTGTTTAAAAAAGGGAGGGAATTTACATGTTGTGTTTACAGGGGCCCTTGGATTCAAGTGGGAGGTAGAACAGGTGGTCTATGTGCTGGCAGTGACCCACTCATGCTGCTGGCCAAGGGCTGGTGAGAAGGGACAGAGCTAGGTCCTTTTAAAGCATCTCCTCTGAGTTGTCCTGATGATGCAATTCACTCTGGAGCAGAGCAGGGAAGGGTCTTACCTCCACTGAGGAGGGATTAATTCCCTCAGTTAATAATTTAATTGGGGGTAAAGCCTCCCACAGGGCATTTCATCTGGATTTATAAATCCTGAGAGCACAGAGTGAGTGAGTGAAACTTTTCAACTTAACCTTGCGACAAATTTAAGTAATTAGTTTCAGAAATGTGACCATGGGGAAAAAACCAAAGCCGCCTTCTAAAATGGAAATACTTAACACTGGCCAAATAATAATAACAACCTGATAAACACATGGGTTTATAAAAATGTAACATATTAAAATTTTGGTTAACTTGGTGAGAATTAGGAACATCATGAACAATATAGATGGTATCTTGAAGATTGGTTATAAAAATAAGCTAATATTTCACTATTTGGGGGTTAGGATGTGGACCCTTTTCCCCACATTTCTTTAAAAATTGCTCCAAAGGGGCTGGGGACCTCTTGTGGGAAGTGCCCATTAAAGACAAAATATTTTGGAGACAGTGCCCCAGGGGTGGTCTTCAAATACATTTCCTTTTAGCTTGACGTTGCTTTTTTGTTTTTTCCTTCTGTGTTGTTCCCTTTCTGCTGTTGGATTATTTGTTAAGAATATGGGATTGTCTGGTAATATTGTTTTGTGCATTTTTTACCAGATTCAAAGGCAGTGGAAACTGTCGGTTGTCCTCAACCAAATTGGTTGAAGCAATGAAGGTCTCAGGGGTGATTAATTTCCAGCAAGTTTTAGGAATACATGTGGTTATTTAGAGCAGAAAGGCTCTGTGAGTTTTGACAGAAGTAAAGGATGTGGCATGAACATGCCTGTTAGCAGCTTTAGAAGGTGAGCATGCCTGGAGATGTCGTGCTGTATGGCCCAGGTACCTACAGACCTTGGCTATCACCTCACAGCCCCATGAGCTCAGGCTTTGTTGTTTCCAGTGCTATTGGAAATGTGTGGGAATTTTACCCAGACTGCACATTTGCTGTCACTTGCTGCCAAGAGTGCCAGTCCTACTGTCCATCCCAGTACTGCCCTCCCAGCCACTGTGACAGCGCCGGTATGCTCAGTGTGGAGCAGCCAAGTGACCCACTCTGTCAAAACTGGGATTTTTTTGGCCAAGTGAGTCTGCAGCTTGGTAAGATTCTTGATCTAGCCCCTGAGACAGTCATGCCAGTGTTGATGCAGGCCCAAGGGATGGGCAGGATCCTGTACCAGGATCCCTTTGGGTATCTTTTGATACCCTTTTGGTAACTTCAGCAGATCAGGACACAAGTTGCTGGGGCATCCAATGAGTTATTTGTGTGTTGTATGGTTGCCTTGTTTTTCTTTCCTGCCCCCATTTCAGGTAAACCATTGTGAGCTATCAGGAAAGTCTCCCTGCATCTTTGTTGCAAGCCTTTTGGGTGAACAGCAGCAGCTTTGCACTTGCGAATTTTCTTCTGTTCCTCCTAACCATAATCTAATTTGGAGTTTTTTCATCTTTCTGTTTAACAGGAAAGATGCCTGCTCTAAAAATATAGAATATGGCTTCAGATCTCTGTTCTGAGAACAGCTGGTCACGTTCAAAATGAATGCCTAAAGAAAATAGCAAATTTGAAAAGAAATGTGAGTTTCTGAATTCTGGCAAGTGAAAGGCTGGCCTGAGGTAAGCCAGCCAATTCCTGGATAACTCCAGCTCCAGTGTGAGTGCCAGCACTTTTGCCTTCCCTCTTTCGCTGCAGAGCTGGTGCTAAGGTTTCAGTTTCATGTAAACTGTTCCCCAAATGGTTAGTTCTGGAAATAACAGCCCAGTTCCAATGATGACACAGGTGACATTTTCAAAATCAAAAACTGGGACAGTTCTGTAGTGACATTTTTAGGGTCTCAAAATATCCCTGCAAAAGACGAACGTATACTTAAAAAAAACATGCTGATGTCACTACTGCCAGTGGCTGCTTCAACAGCAATACATACATACTTCCCTGAGCACAAGGTTTTTTCCAGTTGCTTTAATTTGAAGTACGTTGTGTCATGAAACTCCAAAAGTGCTGCTAGCATTCATTCTGATCTTGTCTGAATCGTGAGGCTGAACCAATTTAACTTAAATTAGTTCAGTAAACCACCAGGACAAGTATGCAGCACCTCTTGGACTGTGTAAGCTCATTAGCTTTTAGCTCATCCGTTTGATGGCCACAGCTCGGGTTTGAAATGCCACAGAGACATTTGCACACAAGGCTGGCTGGATATGGAATCCCAGGGCTGTACAAGCCACCATGGATGTGCAAAGGCTGGCACGGAGAGGGAGCTGTGCAGGGGCTGCCCTGCCCTGCCCACCCCAGCCCCTGCTGCGAGCTGCACTCAGGCCTTTGCTCTCCACAAATTGGGAGAAATGTCTTGCCCATGTGTTTTGCACCCAGGAAGAAATCAAACTTTTTTTCAGTTTATATTGGAAGTGGAGAAACTTGTGCAGATCAGGTGCTGAAAGAAACTCCTGGGCTGGTGAGATGTCCTGTGAGGCCAGGACAGTTTTGCTAAAAGAAATGTCAATGTTCCTTTTGTTTGCACAACTAGAAACTAAAATAGTTTTTTCCCAGAGAGTCACAAGTCCCGCTGATTAGTAGTGGGACTAATTTTCACCAAAAATACAGTAAATCCTGGATGTTTTGCTAGGTATCCAGTGTTTGGGGCAACAAGTTGGAGATATCTCTGCTGATGGGCCAGGATGTGAGCAGACGAGAAGCTGTCTGTGCACTGGGAGGAGCTGCAGGGCAGCCAGGCATCTGCAAGGGTACAGAACTCCTTTGTCCAGACCCCTCAGTTTAGGACAGCTACTTAAAGCCCTTCACTATGTTGAGTGTACACACCAAAAGGTGACAGGTACACAGAAGTAAATTGTAGGTGTCTTAAATGTGCCGGCTCTACCCCTTTTTACAAAATGGTTTTTCT
Source organism: Illadopsis cleaveri (assembly GCA_013399915.1). Classification (NCBI taxonomy): domain Eukaryota; kingdom Metazoa; phylum Chordata; class Aves; order Passeriformes; family Timaliidae; genus Illadopsis; species Illadopsis cleaveri. The sequence goes on along the minus strand of VXBB01003619.1, from coordinate 636,006 downwards.
GCTGATGGGTATTTCCTACAGTGTTTGTCAAACAGTAGGTTCATGGCTTAGTCAGGGACAAAGTTATTAAGGACATAAAACACCATCTGGATGATGCTAATAAACATAAAACCTAACCTTCAGATGCACTGCAGCAGTGACCAGACTGCACCAGACCAGATTACTCTTTGTGTTAAAATCTGAGCCCTGTACTAACCCTCGTGGCTGCCCAGTCCCATATATTTCACTCTGAAAACCTAAAACGTGGTTATTCCAGTGAGACACCAAGTGACCTATCCCTGACATCTTATTGGAATGCTGTCTTAAAAGGACTGATTTCCTAGTAGAGTTTCTTTTTCAGTTTCTAAACAGTTGGTGGTTGCTTTTAAACTTTTATTTAGGATTTCTGTTTCTCAGTTTAGTTGGCAGTTCATGTGGCAAGGAAAAAAATTAAAAACCCTCTTGCAAGCTGAAAACACCCAAACCTATCCTATAAATGCATTTTGTACTTGTTTATATAAGAAAATGCTGGGATTTTCCATGCAAAATCTATTCTGTGCTCTAGGAATAACCTAGCTATCACTTTATCACATAATCTCTTGCAGATTATATTACTGTTAGTGAGAGAGAAGGCTATGCAGGCCTAACCCTAAACTGTTTAACATTAAAGGACAGTTTTCCTCTTCAGGAAGATTTTGGCTTTTTTTTCTATGACAGGACACGGTTTGTCAAATGAATTTGTGCTTATCACTAGCACTTGCTATTGAAAGTTGGTATTTGCTAGCAAACATCACACAGGCATTGTGATGTATCGTTCTAAATACAACTGCTGTGCAGGCAGCAGGTGAGAAGTGCTAACAAAGGGCAGCCTCTACAGGGCTCCAAGGCAAGGTCCAGCATCTCCTTTGATGAGCAGTGCCGTGTTCTCCAAGGACTTGCACTGAAACCTGTGACTCAGCTTGCAGTCAGGATCTCACCCCTGTGGCTGCAGTGTAAATAAATATCTGCCTCTTTACCCGCCCAGGCTGAACTGAGCAGACCTCTAGACAAATGTAACTTCATGTGTTATTCAGTGCTATGAGACTGTGAGGAAGATGCACACATTAAGGTGTCCAAATCTGATGCCAGAACTAGTCAGATGCTTCCCAAATGAGCATGCACATGTGTGAGAATTGAAAATGTTACACTTAAAAAGGACAGAAAGTGAAGTTTGCTGTATAATCAGAGGCTTCTCCATGCTGTCAGGCTGATTTGCAGCTTTGTGTACGATGTGTTAAAATAGACAAGACAATTGTAAGGTACCTGTGAGTCTGGTCTAACCTTCCGCTTCCAGCACAACCCAGCAGTAGAGTGGTTAAATAGCTTTGCCTGGTACTCGTCAAACAGTGTCATTTTTGGAAAAAAATAAATCACAGAACACTGCGAGCCCTGCCATGCACATTGCTGTGAGAACAGTGGAAAGGCTTGACCACTTGGCAGCATCAATATGTGCCCACAGGCTGAGCAGTAACTTTGGCATGGGGAAACTGCAGCTATAGGCACATGTGTTATCTTTTTCTCCCTTCTCTATGTAGGCTCAGTATTAGAAAAACATTTTCTACAGGAATAAATGGTATTTCCACTGTGCTTTTACTATTGTAGGAATAGTTCTGGGAGCAAGACTGTGAGTAGATGAATCTCACTTTGTGAAATGGTGTTGATGTTAATTATTCTTCTGTACTTCTACACCTCTGTTGTGACCATAATTTAATGATTACTGTAGATGATCCTTTTGTTATGTAAGTTTTAAAGTATCCCCACTGTTCCCCACAAAGAATTCAGCTGCTGGAGGTCTCTCTCTGTCTCTGCTGCTACATGGCCATCCCTCATCTCCACGGAGCAGATGAGCACAGATGAAGCTCTCATGGGGTTCTGATCATTTTTTTTTGGGCCTCATAAAAAAGCACAGGAAGGACTTGCTGTCCCCAGTAGTGTCCAATCTCAAGGGAAGGAAAGAGTGGGAGAGTTTTAAGTAAGCAAGCATGATAAGGGAAATTTGGTGTTTTAGTGCAGGGCACAGGTTTCCACATGGACAAGTGTTCTTGCCTCACCTCCACCACCCAGTGTTGATGGAAAACCTGGTGCTATGCAGAAATTTGGGAAGGGCTTTCCATGCCAGTGCAGTGACCCATGTGTGGAGAGAGAGCACTTGATTTCTCCTCTCCAGACCCCTCTTTCTCTGTCCCATACACTCTGCATTTGGGATATAGGGGTTTTTGCCTATTTCTGGTGAGAGACATGAGGTGTAAATAAAGTGAAAATGCTCAGTCAGTAGCATGTTCTCTACTAAATCAATTTCTACTCATGAACTTTTAATACTAGTGAGACATTTACTAAAAATCTTAATTTGGCTGAAGCCATTATGGCTGTATGACACTCAAATGAAAGCAGCATTTCTGGTTTTCATCCGATATATACTTTGGCTCTGACTTTACGTTCTTTTTCAAGACTATATTGCCTCTAGTTGTCTCCATGTGTAGTGGATTTAGCTTCAGGTGGAAGAAAGTAGAAATTTTTGCAAACAAAAAAAATCATCCTTATGAAAATTGGTTGCAATTTAATAATTCATAGAGTAATATTTAGAACAAGAAACATCAGAATAAAACTTAACTAAATATTCACAGTTTGGGAATATTCATGTTTACTTGCTAACGCTTTTTGCAAAATAGGAGCCCAAATATAGGAAATCTGTGCTATTATTCATTACAATTAAATGGGCTTTGGTTCTCAGAGACTCCTGCTAAAATCTGCACTCTGGTGAACAAGTCTGTACTAGATTATTTAGTGTCTGCTATTAATAAATATTTCATTGTGCTGATGGAAAATATTCCTTTTGCTTTGTGATGCAAGCTTTTTTTTTTTTTTTTTTTTTTTTTTTTTTTTTTTTTTTTTTTTTTTTTTTTTTTTTTTTTTTTTTTTTTTTTCTTTTTTCTCTCTGGGATAGGACTTTGATGCACAGGCAGCTGCTGATCTGATTTAGCGGTTTGTGTTCAGGTTAGTTGGCTGGATGTAATTGAGATGATGTGATAGGCTGAGAAAGGCAAATGGAAGAAGTGATGAGGAGACCAAATCATCTTTGAGGAACTGTCCCCTCCTTCAGTGATACTGAGGAGTGCTGAATTCAGTCAAGGTTCCTGACATTAAACTAGGCTTTCAAATGGAGGGAGGTCTTTCTGTCAATGGTCTTTTTAAGGCCAATGGAAAACAAGTAAGTTTTCCAAAAACCATTTTTCAATTGAAATATTCTTTTGCCAGAAATGCCATGAGCAATCAGTTCCTGCCACCAGAATGGGACTCTATTGTGTATCAGAGAACTGAGATGAAGGAGGAAACCTGGCCAAAGCATCTTTGAGTTTCACCATACAGCTCTGGAAAACCAAGGAAATTTCTAACAAAAGCATCCTCTTCCCCCCTTATTTTTATCAAAACGCCTATGAAAAGATAAAGGGGCAGGAGGGGAGACACAGGGATAGAAGAGTCAGGCAATGGGTTTCCTGACCAGGTCAGTTTCCTTGGCTATAAGACCAGAAGATACCCTGTCCCACAGGACATTATCCTTTTTGTTTGTTGAAAAATTCAGTGGGCTGTAGCAATCCTAGGGACCCTGGGATTTGTTCTGTGCCACAAGCATCAATGCATATCCTGAGGTATCTGTGCATGCTCCTTTCTAGTCTGATAGCCTCTCAGGAAGGCTTCTCTAAACCCCTTTCCTCGGTATCTTTAAATAGGGGCTGTGCACTGGCTAGCATTAATTTAACATGATATTCAGATTCACCCCTGGATGATAACCCAACACTCATCAAAACTGTCAAAAACTGTTTCGTCACCTCAATAAGAGCAAGACTTCTCTGGCTGGCCTCAGTCCTCCATTTTCAGGTTGAGTTTGGGACTTTTAGAAAAGATCAGTGCTAGTCAAAGAAGCAACTTTAAGGTAACAGTGCTCAGGGAGTGCAAGTTCTGCCCTTCCTGCACCTGCCTCGAGGTCTGGATGTGAGTTGAATTCTGCAAGTCCCATTACTGGGCACTCATACAGATCCAACAGAAGATATGGAAGAAGAAAGCATGGATGGAGGAAAACAAAATGCCTCTCCCTGCTTCTCACAGCAGAGCTGACCAAAGCAGCATTGCGTTTTGCTTCTTGGTCTGCTCTCTGCTTTGGGCTTTGTTTCTTCTTCAGTCTTAAAGTGTCCAGCACACAGTGTGTGTTTCTGGCAGAAATATGGGGTATGAGGGGGCTATGAGCACTTCAGTTATTTCATTACAAAGTTTTGTGGAAAAGACAGCAAAGTTCACACAATCTCTTGCTTTTTAGGCAATAGTGTAATGTTTCTTTCCTGACATCCAAGTCTAATGGTTGTTTAGGAATCCAAAATATAAAGATTGACAGTTTTCTAATTCTTCCATTACTCCAGATGATTGATTCCATTTTCTAACTGAAGAAGTTGGCTTTTAGTGTTGAATGAACCATGTTCCAATGCCCTTTCATTATTTATGTTCATTAATGAACAACCCCCCTCCTGCCCTACCACCTCCCATTTGCCCATAATGTAAGTGGCCATTCTGTCCCTATACCAAAATCGCACACCCTTAACTGTTTTTAATAATCTGCGTGTGGTCTGTCTGGCTGTTCTGTCTGTCTGGCACAAGTTTCCAAGGCTATTAAAAAGGAAAAATAGCATTGGCTCCTGTCAATGAGACCAGGGAAGATTTTCAAGGTCAAATCCTGCAGCAAACTGCTTTCTTTCACAAATGTGAGAGACTTGTAAGAACCCCATTCACGTGATAAATATTTATGATTTGGGAGGAGGAATTCAAGAGTAAGTGAAATCTTCTGACATTGACTATCGTGGGAATTTGGGGGGGAGAAGGACGGGAACAAAATTAGGGGAAAACCTTCAGCAATTTTAATCATTTCAATTGCATTTTCTCAGCAATTTACTTTTCACTTGGGAAAAATCCTTTTCCATTGGAAATAGTGAATAGGAGGGGAACTTTTTTCCTTTCCAGTCTAAGTTCTTTATATTAAGCCTGTAAATCCTGAAGTGAGACTCAGTGCTAAATACTATTGTGGTAATGGATTTGTTGGCATCCCTTAAAGCTGAGGGACTACATGAATTTGCCAATGTATGGATCTGCTTTCCTTTATTCCAAGTTTCTCAGCTGACTTATAATTACATTGCATGGAAGGCACATATGTTTTCTTGGGGTAAATTGAGATTTTGACCCAGGGGAGGAGTAAATTCTTATTCCTTTTTCTTTTCTTCATGTGGAAGCCTAAGGAGATGGAGACCACTCCCTTTAGACTTAGACATGTTTCTTCACCAAGAGCATTATATCTTGGTTAAGGGATGAAGTGTATTGAGTAAATATCCCTTACCCATTGTCAGAGAATTTAAAGTCTGAATATCCTAGAGGAGACTGCCCAGATTTCCTCATTAGTGACTGGACATTTCTAGGAAAGTCTGGAATCAAAATTCAGCATGATTTCTGTGCAATCTGATTTATCGGTGGGATTCTGACTTTTTTCTCATCAAAATAATTTCAGCTTTTTTTTAGTGGATCCTTGTGTGACTTGGACTTTTCCTTAAGAAATGAAATTCAATTAAATTTTAAAATCTGACTATTCAGAAGCTTGGAGTAGAAAACACTGTCCCCCTAACAGAGACATTCCTTTGGGCATGCTGAGGCATCCACTCAGCCATGTCGGACAGAGACGGGAAATTTCATATTCCCAAATAGTAGTTTTCCTCCTACCACAGTTTGATTTTCTGCTCTATTTGAGGATAATCTAAAGATACTTCTGCCTGGAATTAGATAGTTAGTTCAGCTACATCCTCTAAGATGCACCTTTTTATGTGGGTTTTAGCAATTACAATAGTATATTATATTAGTATAGTATATTAGCACAGGTATTTGTGTTCCTCTGGCAGGTGAAACTTTCTTTGAGCTGATGAAGGAAATGAAAGAAAAAAAAGTAGTTTATACACAGAGGTAAATGCCTTCAAATAATTTTGTCTGTAAAAGAAAAAAAGGGGAAAAAAAAGAAAAAACCCAACAATAACAACAGCAAAAAAAGTTAAAAAAAAACCCCAAAACAACAACAACAACAACAAAAACCAAAACCACCCTATTACTCCAAGAAACTTAGCCAGAAATTAATATAGTAAAGCCCAGAAACATCAGTTCTAGCACATCATGTAAAAGGAAAACATTTTTGCACAATTTGAGATTTGAGTAGTCCATCACCATAATCATCATGTTCCTGTGCTTAGTCCAGGGAAAACCAGGGGACAGAGCAAGCAGGACATGATGTATGGCACCAGCAGGCTCCACAGATTCCCTTCCTCTGCTCATCTCAGATCTCCATGCTGGCATAAACCCTGTCCTTTCTTCCACCTCTCTACTCAGACCATGTTTATTTTATTAGTATTTTTATTATTTTATTATTATTATTTTATTCCTAAACTTGTTGCCTCCCTGGCCTCCTCATACATCCCTCATGCCAAAGGTTTTGGCTATGGTCTCTGGCACCTGGAGAACCTGCAAGTTCTTTCACAGACCTGAGATCTGGGCCAAACACACAGGAAAATCTCCAGGACAACAGAGAACTTGCTTTCAGCCTTACCCCTCTAGTTTTGTAATATTCTCATGTAAAACCAAAACTTTCCAGACCATGCTCTCAAAATAATGGAAAATCTTTTGTGCAGAGCATCCAGAGGGTTTATCTGAACATGGTGTGTAACACTTAGGAGCCCCTGAATATCTGTTGATGGCTTTCATCCTGGGGGAAATACGAAAGACAGGTTAGTTGTTTTTACACTGCATAAAAGAATTCAAGTTGCCAAAAATCAAAAGGAAAAATTATGTCTTCTACTTAATTTATTTAGTAATTGGTAAACAAACCAACTTTCTTGAGAATAATGGCTTAAGTTTTAAGATTCTTAGAAAAAAGAATTTGAAATGGGTTCTGCACTCTGTAAGAGAGACAAAGTTAGAGTCCCTCCTTCTTGACACTGACTGTGAGAGAGCTTTATAAGCCTTTGTGTGTAGCCTGAATGGATGAGAGGGTGTTTTATCAGTTACAAATAATGTTTGGCAACACTAAGCTAAATGTAGTTTAACTTTGAGTGGAGAGATATATGTAGTGATCAGGTTAGTGATATTATTTTAAATAAACATTTCTTAAAATCCACTATATACTTGATTGGTGCTTGCTCTGCAAACTTGCAAACTTGTAGATGGCAAAGATATCACAAAGCTTCCCATTTTCGAACTATTTAGTATATTTAGGGTGAATCACAGATACAAAATCAATATGTTGCAATTACTCTTGAAATTACTCTTTTTCTGATCCTCTTGTTTGTTTTCAGTATAAAATCAAATAACTTTAACCGAAATAGGTTAGTATTCCTACAAACAGCAGCCAATGCTGTGTGTCTGGCTGGGTGTTTGCTCTGCTGGATGATGGTGAGGATGTGGGTGGAGTGAATCCCTGCTCTTGCTAGGGGTCACAGGCTTCTCAGGGCCAGGGGTCAGCCGGCAGCAACCCCAAGAGCTGACCATGTCAGGACTTTCCCTGTGGAAATGCCTCTGGTTGTGTGCACAAGGCCCAAACGCCAAGCATGGTAAAGGAACAGGAAAGGAGCTGCATCGCAGAGCATAGACCTGACTGCTTTATGTCATTGTATTGCTAGAGACCTGCTAGCAGCTTCCTTCTGTTCCCAGCACCTTCCCAGCTTTGCTCCCATTTCCTCAGGGCATGTCCTGCTGTTGGCAGGGGGGACGGTGGCGCATCCCATCTGCGTCTGGCAGAGCTCACGTTGAAACCACAGAATATCACACCGAGGGCTTCGGTTTTCAGCGCTCAGACACCAGAGCATGCACCCAGGCAATTTAGCATGAAGTCACTGCTTATTTGGAGAGAGAGAAAAAACCACTTTCAGTCCCACTCTCATAATAATTTTCCTGCAACTCTGCTTCTGCTGGATGTAAGTCCTGGAGATGAAGCCTGTAACCTGTGGGCAAGCTCTGCTCTCCGGTCAGTAGTGCATGAAGATGGTATGGCCTCACCACAGGCCAGCTATCCTGGTCTCACCTGCTGGTCCATGGTTAGAAAAGTTCTGCCTTTGGCTTTGTGTAGTTCACCATTCCCATTGTTTGAGTGTTTGTTTGCACCCAAGATGATTAATCTGACACAGCTGCTGGCTGCCTGACATCGAGCAGAACAAACACAGGGGTTTACAGCACTCCAGCCAGGTTCTCACTTTGCAGAAGTCAAAAACTCTCACGTTGCAAATAATTTTTTCCCATTGGCTTGTGTATGACATTGAAGTAAAAGTAACCATTTCCTCTGAAGGTGGCTGTGCTAATAATTAAGCTCTGTGCCAGGACATTTAAGGAAGAGCAGATACTGAGCTGAATTCTAAACAGAAGTGTAACGGAAAGCGAATCTGTGTTTTCTGTCTAATTCTCTTAGATGTTAGGGCCTATTTATGATCTCCCTCATGCCTCAGAAACCTCTCTGAAATCAACACATATGTGCTGTCATGCAACCTGGTTATATTTAGCAGGGGATGAATTTTCATTTAGGACAACTGGTTGCTCAAAGCTGATATTGTTTCAGTTTCAGAAGGAGCTCTGGGTTTAGTTGTTACTGATCTGCTGCCTTGAGAGCTGTGTGATCATCCAGATAACATGTTCTGCAACTACTTTGTATGCACTGGTGCCGAGGCTTGCTGCTGCCCCATAGCTTCGGTATTGGGGTCCGGATCCTCAGCTGGGGTGTCCAGACTGACCCTCCCCAACACCAATTTGACTCTGCCAGTTTGCAGCAGCTCAGGGTATGATCCTGTCTGCAAATGGCACCAGCAAGTTAAACAAAGAAGTTTTCTTCGGGGTTTAAGACAGCCTAAGTGGATGCGGGAGCTGGGGTTTCTTTCCCTAACCATGGAGTGACTCCCTGTTTTCTAGGGAGCAAGTAAAGCTATGTGTCCCCACCTCTAAAGTCTGCGAGCTAAAGTAATCTGAAATCTTGCCTTTTGTGCCTGTGCATGAGGAGGAAGTTCAGAAGGAGCTGTAGCAAGTGTTGGTGAGCACAGGCACACGATGGTCTCACCTCTAGCACTGCTGCAGAAGCCCAGGACCTGTCCTCTGAGCCAACAGCTTTTCCTTGATTCGTAATCCTCAGCAGCAGGAGTTACAAAAGAGGGCTAATGAGAAAGTCAAAGGGGCTGACTTTCACCAGACCCGAGAAAGAAGCCTCACTCCACCCAACACTGCTGTGCTGGTATATGGACCTAGGAAATCAGTCTGTTATTTTTCTGATTTTGCATGAGACAGTATGGATGGAACTTACAGCTTTTATTTTTGTTGGAAAACAGTACTTAGTAAGCTGACTCTTAGATGGGCAACCCTAGCAGCACTTCTGTTTAATGAACATTACTGTTTCAGTGTATGGGAATGTGTACACACGGCAGACAGCACATGAATAGTTGGTAACAGCTGGAATTTAATTTAACAAATGATCACAGAAAATGTAGGGCTGACTAGTAAGGTGAATTATTGGCTTTTTCATCACTGAGATTATGAACCACATCCAAACCAGACCAGAGAATAAAAAATACTCTTTTTGATTAAATGCAAGGAGTCTTCCAGGAAATTTGAGTACATGCAGGTCAGTTCTGTTTCACGGTTGCCAAGCAGAGGCTGTGGGAGGTCTGGGGTCTGTTGCCAGCTGCTGGTGGAACATTAGGGACCCGTGACAATGGGCTAACATAGTTTGGACCCTACCTTTAAGGATGCTGTCCCAGTACTCTGCATTAGAAACCAGAATATGAAACAATCTTCTTGAGCAAATTCCCTCACACAAACTTACAGAGCAGCATCTCCAGGAAACTGAGGAGCTGGGGACAGGGGGAGTGTTGTGAGGTTTTGGGGGTTTGGGCTTTTTTTTTTCCAACCTAACGTATCAACAGACTCCTAACCAAGGGGATTGGTTTTTGTAAGTTTGAGATTAAACAGAGATGGCAGTTTGGACATACTAAGGAATTTTTTTAAATAAGGGCATTTTCATTGTTTGCTATCATTGCTTTCCCCTAAGAGAGGATGGTGTTACCATATGTGAGAACGACTTGGTCTGGAAATCTTGCATCTGTTTTATCTACTGGCTATTGCTGTGAACTAATGTGTTTGATTAAAGATTTTAAGCTGTATGCTTACTGTTGGATCTCTTTTGTTTGAAGTGTTAGAAGTCTGAAAACTTCACTGGGTGCTTTAAGTCTTATGTACCTAAACCCTGCAAGGAAGTTAATTTTGTTGGCTATTTCTCAAGCACCAGCAATGTGGCTTGGTGATGTGTGAAATGCTAATATCAGGAAACTTTCCTTCTCAAGTAATTTACGTTAGAAAATGAACAGATTCAGTGAGACTGGGTGAAGCCCCTAGGCCCATGAAGTCAACACGAGATGTTTTCCTCCTCCTTTAACCCGGGGTGGGTTTTTTTTGTTTCATATTAAAGCGTTTTGGAGGAAGTGATCTTCCTAAACATTGGGCTTGTGCAGAGCGCTGTGTGTATTTTAATATCCCTGTGGTGGGAAGGGAGAGGAGCTAAGAGGCAAGAGAGAGCCTGGCTGGGTGCAGTCTGGGGGCCCAGTGGGCTGAAGCCTCAGTAGCCCCTGCTCCATGATGCCCCTGGTGTTGCGTGGGTGCCGAGCATTGCCCTGCAGTGAGGCAGTGTTTGCACTCTCTGCAGTGGTGTCTGCAGCTACTCATGGCACAGATGACGGGTTAGATTTGCTTCTAAGTGTCCCAGAAGTCCCTGGACTTGTCATTTCTCCAAGTTTAAAGATATAGCCGAGGATTCTAAAAATATTTCATCTTCCCACAAAAAAGTAATGAATTGAAAACTGTTAGCGTTCGCTAAGGGCACTCACCCTGACCATGCCTAAAAGCAAGGGAGTGTCCACTTAAGAGAGTACATATTCTTCCTATTTTAACCCACAGAAATCACACTTATATATTCCCCTGACAGACACTGTCTCTATAAATAAGTCCCCGTCACCTCCCCCGGGTACAATAACACAGTATACTAGAGGTGTCAAACATACGGCCCATAGGCCAGATCAGCCCACATATGTACTCAGAACTGACAGAATCTAATCTTTCATCTGAAGAAAGAGAAATCTCTAGACCTCAGAGGGGTTTTTTTTAAAAAAGTACAAAAAAAAGGGCTTTGGCAAGGAGTTGGAACTAAGGAGTTCAATAACATCTGCTTGAATCCACGGGCAGCCAGAGACAGGGATGGAGGACAGGAATTTGTTGTTGACTTCATTGGGATGTCAGTGATTTAGAAGACTTATCAAGCCTCACATTTTTACTTTGAGAGATCATAGTTCAATATAACACCCTGAAGAAAGGATTAATGTTCATTTATGGGTACTTAACCACTTGTTAGATATTTTTGCCTGCACAGTTGTTGAAAAGAATTTTCCTCCATGACACTTATTCCTCTTTTTCCTTTTGTGCTGCAATGATTCTGTAGCCACCATCACGGTCTGCTTGAGGCTTCATTTTTTCTGGACTAAACCAGCCAAGATCCTTGTGATCCATGCCTCCCTAGCCATCCTAATAGTCTTTCTCTCTACCTGTTTCATTTTTTCCTGAACATGTGTGGTGCTAAGAGTCTGCCTGGTGAAGTCTTCTAACCTCCAACAGGGTTGTTAATGCTTCCTTTCTTTTAGGGGGATTACTTTGCTTTACCTGCCACAGCAGATGCCTTTTTCTCAAGGCCAAGTTGTGTTAGTTTACTTGCATTTGTCCTGTGATCAGCCACTATTTCTCATCCGCTGCCATTCCCTGACAGTGAGCTCCCAGAGCACAGCAGCAATGTTGCTCTGACTCTTTACAGTTTGTGGCTGGGCATATGTGCTGTTGAATCCCACCCATTTCTATCACCCCAGTCATCCAGCTCTTCCAGTTCTCCTGCTCCAGAAATATCCCTCCTATGTACTCCTTTTCTCTGCCTTTGTTGTGTTGATCCAACCATCAAAACCGTAAAGAAAATATGAAACACTTGTTTAAAAAGGACATTTAGGTGTTTTTATGTCAAGTTTTCAAGTGCAGGAGATTTGACTAATTTCATTTTGTAACAAACAAAACAATAGCTAAAAAATGGAATTGCTTTCTCTTCCAAAATTATTTTGTGTTTGTTTCCCTTTTGACCTGGAAAATACAGTGTGGATATTACTTTGAGAAAGTGCAGTGATTCCCCACATCTCTCAGCCAAGTTGGCTGAGGTGAAATCTTTTTATCTGGAGTCCAAGACACCACTGGGATGGGCACTGCCCCAAAACTTCATCTAGAGCTGTGTCAGGACCAAGTAGCCAGAGTATTAAGTTCTGCTCCTTGCCCCAGTCAAAGGAGTGGTCACAGGACATGGTCACAGGAAATTTGGGCAGATATAAGTTCTCTAAAGAGCATGGCTGACCTCTGGTGACTCAGGACTTTACCTATAAAGTTGTAGAAGCACAAAGATGTCTCCTACTTGAGATATTTGTGAGAATGTGGGGATTTATTATTTTTTCTTGATCAGGTCTCAAAGCCAGTTAAAGCAATTCCTGCCATCTTCCTTTCATGAATAAGATTGTCTTAGCTCTCAATTCCTTATTCTCAATTCCTTATTCAGTAGTGAGGGATTCACACCATCCTCCATCAACTATCTTGAGGGGCTTTTACGGCATTTAAGCACTACTTCTGTTTATGTAAGCACTACATTCCCAGGCACAGCCATTTAGGGCACATATAACCTTTTCAGCCCTAAACCAGGGAAATCCTATTGAGGTGAAACTGGAAACCATCACACCCACATGGAAAACACCACCATAAAATATTGACAGGAAAGAGAAGGTTGAGGCTCTTGCTATTCATTCTCATTTAGGAGACAGAGACATTCAGCACTGACTCACTGAAAACTTTACTAGGGGAAAAATCATCAAGATAGATCTATTTTCAACCACAATACCCAAGTTGTTTTTCATTTTTTTCAGTCAGGTTATTTCTGTAATGAGACTTTCGCACGAGGCGTAGAGCGCAAGCCAATATACCATATTCATCAGGCCTGGGAAAACCAAAATGATTTTATTTTTGACCCTTGAAAGTTTCTGATATCTCCATTTGGTTTGGATTTTCTCAATCTCCAACATGATGCTGTAGCTGAGTAGAGCATATGGTCCTAATAGATATTCAGTCCAGATGTTAGTTGTCTAATATGTATCCTGAACGGCTGTGCCGAGCAGCATATAAGAAAAGCTGGTGGAGCAGTTAAATAAGGAACATGCACATTCCAGTATTCTCACCAGTTTACGAAAGTTAAAAGTTCCAGATTGCAATACCTCCGGTTCTGTCACTTTGAATTTCTGGGAAATGTTAAGAGCATGAAGCTTGATGTACACGCTAAGAGCAGGCTGGGAACAGCCCCACCTAAAAGCCAAGCAGAACTGTGGGGCTGGGAGCGGTGGTGCCTCCTGTCTTGTGCAGGCAGTGAGCGTGGATTGCCCTCTGCACCATGCTGGGTGGGAGAAGTGCCCAGATGTTTGTGGTCTCCTGGTGCAATTGAAGGTTGGATAGCAGCTTGCTGTCCAGAGAGCCTCGGAGAGGGGGCTAGTCTGAGAGAAAACTTCACGCCTAATGAGGGAGGGAAAAAATCATCTCCTGCACCTTTTGAACCCAAGGTCTCTGCTAATCTTGAGCAGCATCTATGAATGGTAGAGATTAAACTGGTGATGGACAAAGAGCATTAATGCTGCTGCCAAGAGAAGGGCTGCTCCCAGAATGGCAGCCTGAACGCCCCCCACCAGTGGGAAGAGCTTCAGTCAGAGCTTGCCTGCAGCTCGGCACAAGAAAATCCCACTACAAATTACAAAGCCAAGGAACCCTTCATGTTTTCCCTGCTGCTTGGAGAGCTATTTATATTTTAGTGTTCAACATAGCAAGTAAGCTGAGAACAGACCTGCTTTTCTTCTCCCATACCATGTCCTCTTCTTACTGAGGTGATGCTGGGACTTGTGGGGAGTCCCACGCTGCTGGTTTCTGGCGTAAGAGGAACTTGTGCGCAGAGCTTGTGCACAGCTGAACACAGCCAAACTGGTTCACAGCAACTTGAAGTAGTCTGAGACATCTGGCATGTCCTTCGTTCCCTTTTCTTTGGCTAGAGCTGAGGAAGGATAAATCTGTGTGATGCGTAACTATTCTTTAGCTCTCTCAGATTTTAATTCAAGAACAGGGACAGGACTAAATCCATTGGGTTCCTTAAAAAAAAGGATCAAAACCTCCCCTTCTCTCCTTATCCATTCAGTTCATGAGTAAGATTCACTCCCTGTAAAAGCCTCCCATAAACTGTGACCAGATGAGGGTGCTGACCTTACTGCCCCAGTTCTCCCACCTCAAGCCTCATTCTGATTTTCATGGAAGATCTCCTGTCAGCTGATAAAGCAAATTGTTTTATAGTTTTAACCTGTGAGTACAAGTTACTCAGCAAGGAAATCAGCAGCTTCAAATACATGCACAGGTATACACAGACCCTCTTATTACTCAAGGAAACCTGAAAGTAGTTTCAGAGCTACAAGTTTATTGACTGAGAAGTCAATAAAAAAGATTAGCTTTTAAGATTAACAGTAAAACTTGATTGCTGCTTTCAGCAGCTAACCTAATAATTTCAGAAGCAGAGTCTGTGAGCTGTAGATCACGTACAAAAACTTGGTGAACATCTTTGAAAAGGAATGTTTTTTACACACGGATGGAAATACTTTAAGTCACATAAAGCAGCCTAGATATGCTCCACTATGTGTGGGTTTTGTCCTTGTAAAATAGAGAAAAGAAGACTTTGACCTTTTTAGGAACAAAAGGAGAGGGTTTTCTTTATGAGAAGTACTCTTTAGTGAATAAGAACAAGTCTCTCACTGTGTTAATTCACAGGGTCTATGCTTATTAATGTTGAATTGTTGATTAAAAGCATTGTCTGTGATTAATGCCTGTCACTGATGTTTGCATGTGATGATGATATTTCATCAGAAAAGATAATACTGTTAATAAGTTGCAGCCCTGAGAAATCAGCAGAAGGGTGAAGTGCCACACAGAGGCCATCGATCACACACATGCTGTTGGGTGCTAAGCTGGACTCCTGAATATCATCCCTGAGCTTGCTCACAAAGGCTTTGGCTGCTCTGCAGATAGGCAGGTTTCTGCTTTTGCATTAGCCCAGGGAGATGACGGAAGAGGGAACACACAAGGGAGAATGGGAAAACAGAGCTGACAGAGTCCCAATAGCAGTCCCCTGGTGGTAAGACTTCTGGGGTGAACACCATGGTTACCTGAGCTGAAAAACACATGAGCAGGTCTGCATTCCTTCCCGGTGGCCTTTAGAAGAATGTGTTTGACTTTTCCCCAAGGTTTTCACAATTCTGCCTCAACATCTTTGAAATACTTTTTAAGATATGTGATAATTTGAGGCAGTGCTGTCCCTGAGCATGCTTGTGTTTCAGCCTGTGGTGTAGCTGTGCATCTTTCCTGTATTGTATTAACAGCTTGGCTGTGGGGCCCTGAATGCTGAAGGGAATTTGCACTTCTCAGCTCCCTCAGCCTCAAGCAAAATCATGGGTTTGAGGTGAAGTACTCCAAAAACCTCCCATACAAATAATGCAAAATACAGCTGGAATTCTGTCATCTGAGGTGGCTGCTTCTTGGCTCGATGAGATGCAAAAAATGTCTACCAACTGTCAGAGGAGTTAAAGGTATGAAGTGCATACTCAGCAAAACAGAGTTGTCTTCAACAATAGGATTATCTTCGTATATAGAGCTGTCTTCAACAAGTCAACGAGTTATTGCAGGGAATGTGTTTAAAAGAAAAAAAAAAGGACAAGCAAAAAAGAAATTGTAACTGGGTAAAATTATTCCAGTTGCTGTAGCATAATAGTTCTATGTGCATGTATTGTATTTTACTATTAGGTCAGTGTTGTACCTGAAAAAAAAATCCTGACTTCAACAGAGCAAAGTAATTTCAGTTACCTGGCTCTAGCTTCCAGGCTTAAATTTGTGCCAGGACTAATCCCTGGCTGTTCAGAGAGGGTCAAAGTTGCTCCTTTTTAAGGCTAAACACTAGTACTGATCCTCTGTGGAGTACAAAGCTGACCAGAAACATGTAAAAGTCATGAATTCTTCCTAAAGGAGGTATGAACTCCAAAGAGCATTTCTAGGAAGAAGGAGATTCCTCCTGTTAACTCTGGAATCTACTTTTACATCTCTTCTAAAGTTTTGCAGACAAATAATTTTGCAAGAGGATCCCCCATAACAACTGAAAGCCCAAGGAGAAACCAGGGGGATGAGAGAACAGGAGATAAGTTTGATGGGAGAGAGAGCATTTCTTGCATTTTATGAAGCTCACCTCTACTGTGAATTTTTAGTGGCCTTGCACAGGGAGTTGTTGAAAGGGCTGAAAGCAGAGTAAGCAGTATTAGTAGAACAGGGCCTCTGTTCCTTTGAAGAACCTTCTCATCCACCTGCACAGATGCTCTGTGGAATTCCATTTGCACCACTAGTAATCAGTCCTCTCTGAAGGCAGTTTAATATTCAATATACCTGAAAATAGACCTTGAAAGGTCCAGTGCAAGGTAGGTCTCTCCCATGGTGAAAAAGGATTCTTAGAAAACAATACTAAAAGTGTAGCACTTTTTCAGACAGTCCCCAAGTCCAGGTTCCCCTGCCAAGGCGCACTCACATCTCTGGCTCAGATTTGTCCAACAACAGATTATTTTATAAGCTCCAGGATTTGAGTGTTTGGTTAATCTTCAAATACTACAAGTTCTCTGAAATCAAGGTGTTCATTCCAGGATGAAATAGCCTATACCTATGGGAAGTGTGATGCCCTGTTTCCACCCAGGAAAATAAACCTTTTTTGCCTCCTCCCAATCAAGCTGCTGATGTAACATCATGCACTAAGCTGTGGCCAGTTCTGAGCCATCATAGGTGGACTCCACTAAAGCTTTTTGCCTTCATTTTTAATAGGTTTGTTGAAAGAGGAAAGAAAATTGTTTCAATTAACATTCACTTTTGCTTTTCCAGAGCTTACCACTGAAGTTCCAATGGAAGGTACTTTTGTGAGTAATAAGAATTAAACATTCACTTCTCACTGAGTGATGTCCTCACATTGACAGATCATTCTCAATACAAACAGAGCTCTGCTTTTCTTGGAAACCTGCATCAAAATAAGCAGGACACAATCAGCCTCATGTGATTAGAAGTTTTGCCCAGTTTAGAAGTTCTCAGTGTGCTACACTTGCTTTGCATGTGCCCTTTCAGTGTCTCTGCTTTCTTTGATTTGACCCACCTCATTTTTGGTGTTCCAGATTCAGTCAGGTCTCAGTTTTATTGATGAGAAGGTGCTCCTTGGAGGCTTCATCTGCAGCTCGGTTCAGTCAGTAAAAGGGCCCTTGTTGACTCCAGCAGATGCTAGATGAGATCTTGAGCGTCTTCAGCTCCATTATCTTTGGCGTCTACTACATAGGGTGCACAGCTTGCAAGCATTCCAGAGCTTCTGAATTTTCCCAGCATCTGCATTCCAGATAACCAAGTGCGTACTTCTTAAAAAAAATAAAATAAAAGTGGTGCCTATAAACCATCCTGCAAATTTACATTACATCAAAGATCAGGCGAACACATAACTGCTTCTTTCTGCTTCCAATCTTTCATGCACAGTTCTAGGTTATCCTTTCTGTTTTAGGAAAACCTTTAAATATGATTTGGGGTGTCATAAAACAACTTAGTTGACTGGGACAGAGATAGTGTGCCCTTTCTGAAAAAAACTATTGTGTCTATTTAGATATTAGGGTTTAGCTTGTTAGTCAAAAATATGTCACACACAGCATTTCTTGTGTGTGTGTGGGAAAATACAATACAGATTTTGAAGTTTAAAAAAGTCTGGCAAATTACAAATTAGGATAATAATTCATGGGAGTAATAAAATATCAGACTTTTATTGCACTATTGAGAAGGGCATTAAAAAGCATCTGGGAACTTGAGGTTTGGAAAGATGGGCTTTGAAAGACTTGGTGGGTTAAATATTAATGTAGAAAATATGGCATTTGTAAATGCCTGGAAATATGCTAATAGGGCTTGATTCAGTGAAGGATTAAGCATTCCTTTGGGGTGCTGAGTACCTCCAAGAGCTCCTGCTGACAAAGGGAGCTGAAGGACCTCAATATCTCCTAAAAGCCTGAGAGAGCTGTGTTTATATGGATCATGCCAAGGACTTTTGGTGTCAGCTAGACCAGCCAAGGGCGGCATGGCAAAGTGAGAGTCACCCACACAGTGGAGATACCCCAGCACAGCATTTTCCCAGGCCAGCCTGGGCCCCAGGGTGCCAGGAGCAAGCAGCAGAGCCACCCCACCCAGCACTGACTGGTGTGGAGCTGTGGGACATGAGAAGCTGGAAGTGAGGGAGGAAACAAAGGTTGTGCTTCTCCCAGTACCTGTAGTCCAGTACCCTCTGGCTGCCAGGTTGAAGGCAATTCCTTGCCAGTTATCTGTGGTAAGCTGCAGGAATACTGGCCAGAAATGTTGCTGTGCCCCAGTGTAGTGGGAATGGAAGATGTCCTCTTCTGGGGCCAGCAGGGCTAGAGAAAGAGATCCTCACATTTTTCCGATTTCTTCTAAGTCTGGGTAGCAGCTGCAGTTACCCTTCCATAAAGTCATCTTCTCTTTTCACCTTAATTTTGGTTTTATTTTTCAGTCTGTTGTTTGTTTAGATGCAATGGTCTCGGGAGAACTGAAGTCCTCACTCATCAGCCTCTTATTGTTTGTGCTGAGGAAACCAGCCCTTGTTAGCAGTGCAAACCTCCAGAGGCGTGTGCTTTTCATGCTGTTTTTCAACACAGAGAACCAGTCTGTGTGACTTGCTGTCCTTTTGAAGACTGTCAGTGTGAGGGAGACTGGTGAACTGGCACAAGCCACTTTTCTGCTTCAGACACCACTTCCTAAATGCAGTCGGCTGCCACAGTTTTCCACCTTGCTGCAACAGTGGCAGGTAACTCACCACTGGGTGAGGACTGCACTCTGCTCTTGAAACATCTTGATTTTATTCGCATTACTATTTTTCAAATCCTTCTCTCACACTCTCTCCCCACACCTACGTGGTCTTTCAGTTGCTGCAGGAGTTACTGTGCCCTGTGCTCCCCATGGTCTACGTGCAGCAGCAGTGCTGTGGTGGTGCTCAGGCGTGGTGGGTCCTCGGGCTCCACTGGTCACTAAGGAGCTGGGAAAGCAGCTCTGTCCCTCTCTCAGCCATCCAGGGGTGCCAGCACTGGTGGTGCAAGGTGCTGGGAGAGCCTTGGTGGTGCCATGGGCCTTTGTTAGCCCTTGTCACGGAGCAGAGCTGTGAGGGGTCTGTGCGTTGCCTTTCCTGAGACAGAACAAATATGTCTCAGCTTTCTGGCATTGATTTTTGACAAAGGATTCAAGAAACTGCAGCTGTGCTGGCTTCCTTGTACCCTCCCCCACTTTATTACAATGCGTGTTGTTCTGAAATACTCAATTCAGCTATAAACAATCTACTCCATCAACAACATGCTTTTGCACTTTTTGAAATGGTGCTTTGAGGCAGATAAATGAAAGTAAGTATGGCAGCTTGCCAGTAAAAATCCTGCAAACTGTATCATCACAGGGGCACTGACTAAGACAGCACATTATTTTATTTACTGTGGAAACTGAAAATCCATTTCTGCCCATACAATAGCTGTTTATTTCATCTTTGCTTCGTGTTTGTTCTAATCTTTCTTGACACTTCTAGATAGTAATGGTTCACAAGCTGTTCAGATCGGTGCTTGCAGGGCTCCATCAGCCAGCACTTCCTTCTAGTTTTAGAAGTCCAGCACCTTCTTCGCTGGTGTGTGCCCACTGGCCAACAAGGGAACCTGCCCAAGCCCTGGACACAGGCAAAGTACTGGGGAGGTCCTACAACTCCCTGAATCCATCCCCTGGACAAAACTAGCAGACTCACCTCTCCCAGCCAAGGTGTACAGGGAAGCTTGTACAGCAAATGCATTGTAGTGGGCTGACCTGGACAAAGGAGTTCCTCGGGATTTGCATTTTTCTTTCTGAACATTCAGTGTGTCAGATGTTTATGTCACCATCTGTCTAAATGACACCACACCTCCCATACTGGAGAAAGTGATTCTGAGATTCAGAAAGATGAGGTGACAGGGTGGCCAGTGCATTCCTGCTAAGACCTGCTGGATTCAGATTATCCTTGGCGATTTCTTAATCTGGGCAATGTGTCCTCTGACAGTGTGATGGCGTGTTCCCCGGCTCCCGCTCCAGTAGAACAGCTCCTCCGGCACCACTCATCACAATGGCTTGGAGACGGGAGAAAACCAGGCTGGGGAAGAATGTTGAAACCATTTCAAAAACCTCTGGAGAGAAAATGAGTAATATTTTGTTTTCCTGAATGGCTTCACTGAAATTTAGGGAAAATAATTGCAGTTGAAAGATCTCAGTTTTTGTTGTTCTGTTCTTTCTTTTCTATTTGTTTTCACACGCTTCCTATTGAATGTACTTCCTCCTTTTCATCTCCACCCTGTCCTTTGTTACCCTTTCTCCCATGCCCCACCACAGAAAGGTGCAGAGACAGCAGAAGGGAAAGAACAAATATAATAAAGAAAAGGTAAAAAACATTTCAAATTTTCTTTTCCAGATCCAGAGAAAACAGCTTTTATTAACTTTATTAACTTTCAGATCTTAATGATGCCATTCTGTGACCAAAAATCAGCTGAAAAATATTCTAAGGAACTATGATTTCACTTACATTCAATTACCTAGCTACTTCTGGGGATTTCCATTTTATCCTTTTACATAGCCAAAGGGTCTACCAAATTCATTTTGCTTTGGGGATTTCTCCCCAGAGATATCCATTACAGCACATCATGCTGAATGATAGGAAACTCTTGAAAAACCTTTTTCTGTTGTGTGCTTGGCCATATTTCAGAAGTTTGTCCAGAGCACAGTCTTTTTCTATGTCCTCTTCTTGTCTTTGAGGGTGTTTGTTAAGATGTAATGGAGTTTCACCCATGTTTTTTTTCTTTCTTGCTGATTCTGTTTATTCTACAGTGCTGGTTACTTAAGAAAAAGTACTTGTACAGAAAGAGGTGCATTAGAGGTCAAATAGTAGCTAAAGCATCTCTGTATCCTGAAGCAGGGGAAACACAGAACTTCGTGATACCTAGAAATTCCACCAAGTAAACTAAACAAACCTCCTTTAAAGCTACTGTCTGTGGCCCAGAGGCAGAACCCCTTTGATGCTTACTGTAGAGTTGAGAATCACAATCAGAGAGGCTGGTAACAGTCCTGTTGTGCCCCTGGGGCAGTGCTAATGAGCATTTGGCAGTGGGAAGGCAAAAAAGCTGTGTATGGCATGAGAGAGGTTGCTGGGCTGGGGGCAGGCAGCCTCTGGCAGGAGAGAGATGGCTGAGGATGAATTAATAAAAATTACACTGTTTGGAAAGAGGTGTCCCTTTAAAACTGTGGCTTTGGCCCTGCTTTTACGTGTTTCTTCTAAGTTCAAGCAAAAAACGCTAACTCAATTTTCTCTTTGAGAATAACTTGCAAGCTAAACACGCAGGATTGATGAGCATTTTCAAATGGTTCCAGGCAGATAGGTAGGTGTTGTTCTTCATTCTGCCAAATTCAGAATATACCCAAGTGCCTGCATTTCTGTCTGGTTTATCTTACCTCGAATCAATTCCAAATAAACTAGAACTGACAATTACACACATGCACTGTACACTTGAGACCCACAGGTGTACTTGCAAATCAACCTAGGGGACTGAAATACGTGTCTTTGACTAATTTTAGTGGTAAAATGTCCAAATCCCTTACTCAGCCTTGCAGTGCTCACCTGTAAGTATCAGCCATACTCCATATTGTTGGCTCTTCCTATTTTTATCTGCAGATAAACACATTCTTAGCCCTTGGAACTCTGTACTGCTTAAACCCCAGGGCAGACAGGATTGTTTTTGTAAGATTTGCCCTAATAGCCCATGGCCTAGTCATTACATGAGCTTATTTCTCAAATGGCTGGTAACCTTTGACCACTGCAGAGCTGGGGTAAAGCTGTTGTGTGCACACAACTGTTGTGACAGCAAATAGAAAATAATGACATATAAGCATCTTGGTGAGTACAGCTTGTTTCACTCCAAGGCACTTAGTGCCATGGTCTAGTTGGCATGGTGATATTTTGTCAAAGATTGGACTTGATGATCTTGGAGGTCTTTTCCAACCTTAATGATGCTATGATTCTGTGCCAGGAAAAGAGCAGCTTGCAAGAAGTCATCATCTTTGGAGCAGTTCCTGTCTAGACGAGGTTCATGCTGCTCTGGCATGGGAACAATTGTTTGCCACCTGTGTGATGCACAAGTGTGTTCAGAGCTGGAAGGGAGCAGACAGGAGGGGCTAGGAAAAAAGCTTTAAGGAAATCCCACCAAAAATGCCCCAGGCCAGGAATGCCTTTGCTTGCTTTCTTACTGAAAAGCAAATGTTTTAGAAGATGTTTCTTCTGGCCTCATACATCAAACATGACCACATTTTATCCTCTCAAGAACTGACAGGATTTCCAGCTCTTTACAGAGGCTCAGAGAACTTCCACAGCAACATGATCCTTAAAGAAACAAAAAAGAAAATAGCAAAAAAGCTGTGGACATTGTAATATGTCAATGTGAGCAACAAATCAATGTCACCTCTGCCCTTGCAGAGTATTCTGTGTCCCTTTGGATGAGAGCTGGTGAATGGCTACTGCCCTCTTCCTGCATTCAAATATGCAGCAAACCACTGTTAGATATTCCCACAGTGAAATGTCTGTTTGAGTCTTTTGTTTGCTTTCCATTTTCCTGTTGCTGGTTTCTTGCCTGGAATGTCCCATGCCTTATTAAGCAGAATTAGCTCTGCCAAACTACATACCCTCTGTCTCTCAGTTCCTGCACACTGTGACAAGTGTTGTTCCATAGCATTTTGTGGTGTGGCCATCCTGATGCAGGTGGAGGGACCCTCTCAGAGCTCCCTTCAACCCATTGCCCCTCAGGAGGGATTCAAGCCCTCACTGATGCCAATTCTACCCTGAAGCCTGCCAGTGCTGATTAATGAGGGAAGTGAGACCTGCGTGTGGGCAGGGAGGAGAGGCAGAGCAGTCCTTTGCACTGTGTGCTCCATGGAAACCTCCCTCTGCTCACACAGCCCAGGAGGAGTCCATAGGGCACTGCTGCCCTGCCCTGAGCTCACAGCTCTTCCCTTCAGCACAGCCACCTGCACACACCCTGGGGGAAGTGCTCATGAGCCTGAGCAGTCCCTGTTAGCCAGGAGGTGCCTGTTTGCTCCACCTGCTTGTAAGGTGAGACCTGTAAAAGAAGAGGCATTCGGCCTTACAGGTGTGTCCAAGGCTTGGGACCACAGCTGCCAGTTTACAACATAGACAAGCTCTTTAGAGAGCTGAAGTGATGGAAGGAGTGTGCTCTGGGTGTCCTTCGACCCAAAAGAGATCATCTGATGTCCTTCAAGGGAATAATGGTTCTAGTTAATAGAGATCAGTGACACAGGAAGTAGTTTTCTTGGGAAAGCAAAGCCAATTTAACCCAGCTAGCCTCTGTTCCTCAGAAGAGTGATTGCTCCCTCATCCTGCAGTGGGAATTTGCTTCTAAACAACAACAAAAAAACCTTGGATTTTCCATGCAACAGATACCAAATGTAACTGCTGGGGGAGAAAGCAGGTGGAGAGATTAGACATGCCTGGTGCTGACAGATAGCATGTTTGTGCCTAATACATTGGAGAAATTGTTCAGAAACAATTCAGCCATGTGAAAATGCGTCCCTTGTAATATTGGCAAGGTCAGAAAAACCTAAGGAGATACGCTGAGTAAGTGCTGGTCCTGCATGGAAAAACCATCCAGAGGCAGTGTGGTCATGTTGCTGAGGCAATTTTCCATCAGGGACCCGTAGGGGCAGAAAGAGGAGCTCCTGATGTTTTCTCTGTTCTTTCTGCTCATGATGAAAAGTCCTGTATCAAGGTCCAAACCTGTTCAAGCCCACTTGGCTGTTGGCTCTTTAATCACTTTCAGTTAAATCTAGAAACCCATACTGATTCAGAGAGGTTCATGTAGTGGGAGGGACTCCTATGGATCCTCTTTCCATGCTGTCTTCTTTTCCTTTTGCTCTGTTCTGAGACTAATGAGGTTTAATAACCTGTTTCCTTCTTTCTCATCCAGGCCAGCTTGGGGAAGTGGGGGAACATGGCTCTTCCTACCTGTGAAAATGTTCCTGCCTAGAAAGTCCATCTGCAAACACATAAGAGGTTGTGAGCCTTTTGGGGCAATCCTGGGGTGTACCAGGTGCAGAGGAAACACCAGATGCTTTTATAGAAAAATGACATACAGGCAGGAATATATCTCCTCTGGAGGCCTCTCTTTCACTTCCCTAGAGATCTAATGTAAAGACCAATGCTATATCTGCTTGGAGAATTTGGCTGAAAGGAAGTAATAGCCAGATGCTCTTTCCAAGAAACTAAGAAATGCCATGGGTTAGATCTCTGTCATGCTCTGGCTATGCACAGACAGCCAGCAGGCCTTAGGTCTGTAATCAGGGAGGAATGGAAGAGACAAATAGTTTTGGGTTGGTGCAGACAATTTTCACAGTGCCAGCTCGGCACTCCATTGCTCTCTTGGTATCACCCAAGGAGATGTTTTTATGGGAGGCAGCTCTGGAGATTGTCGGGGGCTATGTGAAAGAGGGGGAAAAAAAAGATGAACTAGCAAAAAGTTAATTAAAACTCTTCTGATTATGAGGTAGAATTTAATACTTTAAAAAATGCAGTGTGACACATTGCAGCACTGCAGCTGAATTAATCATGAATGAGGATAGTAATTTTTAATTTTTGTGTGCATGAGAAAAACACTCAACAGATTTGACAATTAGAGCAGGGTAACAGCATTGCATGGCACAATGTGAAGTAGTTTTTCCCAGTGGTTTTTGAGAGGGAGCTAAACAGATGTGCTCAAATATTTACAAGTGCACAATATTCACATGCTTTTCAAATGCTGACCCTGCTGATTCGCAGAAGTCTGCTTCAATCTGGAGACCAGCTACTGTGGTGACACAGGCTATTTATCATAGGTAACACAGCAGCACAGCCGCCAGCTCCCCGTGTACTCGTGTGCACAGTTATCTCCTACTCTTCTGACACTGATACACCACCTCAGCACCTCACCTGCATCACCAATTTGCCCCAACACAGTCCTGGCAGCACACTGGGCCCTGCTGGCTCAGCCCCAGTTTGTGGGATAGGAGTGGTTCCTGTGCCACACCACGCCAAAAAGAAACAGGTTTGATTTCAGCCACAGCCATAAAAGTCAGGGTAGTTCAGTTGACGTGTACAAGGGCAAAGCACTCCTGTAAGAGTCTAATATTACATGTTTACTCTGTGTAAAACAACATGGTTAGCCATCAATTATCTGCATCAAAGTGACCACTCAGATGCCCAGTGTATTTGGCCTCGTCTGTCACTTAGCTGTGCCCTGTCATGCTTCAGTTAAGAACTGAGAATGCCAGTTAACATTTTCCATATCACCAGCAGTGCAGGGTGTTTCATTGCCTTGTTTTCTTCAAAAGGAGCCTAAAGAAAAGTCAGGTTTGTTCAGCAGAAGATGCAGTTGGGGGGGATTCAGGTAAGCCAGATGGCAGTGTCAGTGATGAATGGCACAGATACTGTAGGGCTATGCCTGGATATCCTAACTGGGAAAGCTGCGCTGCACTGTCCCTCACTGAAATAGTGACTATTGCAGCAGTTGCTTTACACTGTTCAATTGGCTGTATAATTACTTTCACAAATTAAACAAAAACAATGGTGAAAATATGTAAAATATCACCTGGACTGAATTGTGGTTCAGATCCCCAGTGAAAGTTAGTTTGGCAGCCTCCCCTCACATTCTAATCTTCTCGATTTCATCCTGAATGCCACTCTGCTCTCAGGCCCAGGTTGGTGTTGCAGGTTGGGCTTTAGATATGGTGTGGGTGCTGCTGTCTGAGAAGCCCTGCTTATCTGGGTCAAACCAGGATAATTAGTGCCCCATTCTTTTCAAGCCATCCCACTCATTCCATGCTTTGTAGACTTTCTGGTTTGTTGTGCCTGCTCTCCTGAGTTTCTTTACTTTGAAAGGCAAACATGCAGTGAGGCACTTCATTCTTCAGCCACATTTATTTTCCTTTAGCATTTAGCCCTGCAAATGTGATAACCACTCACTTGGTGAAGACAGACAAGGGAATGAGGAGGGGACAGATCATCCACTTGCAGTTTTACAAGTCAACAGGTCCCATCCATGCTGACTTCTCTCCAATAAGCTCAGTGTCACAGCAGGAAGTCAGACAAGCTGAACAACCTGCCCAGCTCTTTCCTCTCCCTCTATGGTCCCCCATGCTCCTGAGACAGCAGTTAGCGGGGATAAGCCAGCCAGGGCTGTCCTCATCCCGAAGCATCTCAGGCAATCTAGCACACCCACCTTTCTTTCACTGCACTATTGGTGAGGCTGCATTTTGCTCTAATTTCCTTCTTTTCCCCATCTGAATGGGTTACTGATGCAGCAGCCTGTGTTTAGGAGCTCTGTGCAGCTGCTGCACCTGAAGAAATGCACCAAGAGACACGGCCATGGACCTGCAGATGGTAACTGCAACTGCTGTGATGCATCTCATGGGTCTTCAGGAACAGAGGTTGGTTCACCCACTCTTGAGTGGGGAGACTGGTAAACTCTACTCTTGAGTCCCCGTGGAAAACATTATTTTCACATTGCCTTCACCAGTGGGTGTGAAGAGCTGTACCCAGTGTTAGCCATTGCCTGGTCCTAGAGCCGCTGAATGGCTTGGTTTCCCCCTCTTCTAGCAGTTTAGATAGGAGAGCTTTTATAAAGTACGGAATGAAACATGGCTCTCTTTCAGCCATACTCTTGAAAGCCAATATGCCTTAAATGCCAGTCAATGTGTATCCTGAAAAGAATGGGCACTTGTGAATTAGCTGTTTTGGTTTTGGTTGACAGTGCTTCATGTAGAAAATGAGATCTCTGCATTTATCCTGAGGAGCAGACTAACCCAGATATCTACCGTACAAAATTCATTCTCGGTGAAATGGGGAAGTTTACGTTCCAGTGAGAATCTGGATTGCCACAGCTGGATTCACCATCAGGCAGTCACAGAGAAACAGTGTGTTCTGTCAGACAGGCTGGAGGAGCCCAGGCTTCTCATCAGATAGATATGTAGTGGCTTTTAATACTTTTTAATAGTTTACAAAATTATGATAAGCTCTGCAAGGCCATTTAAAATGGATAATCTTTAAGTGGTATTAAGGACTAAAATGGGTCTGCCTTGTATGCCTTAATGGGCCCCTCACAGACTGTTCAACATTATCAAAAGGTGATTTTAAGAGTTTGCAATAAATATGTTCCTTTGGGGAAGATTAGGAAACAGGGTGGGATTTGCCATCCTTCTGCTACCTCCGAATTGCTGTGCTTTAACTGAATTAATTACAGTGGGTCTGCCTTGAACTCCAGAGTGCCAGTTCACTTCTGATCTATTGCTTAGTAAAGAGGTTTGTCCTTAGGGGGTAATGTTTGCTCCAAGAGCCAGGGCTATTTAGTATTTGATTATCAGCCTAGGAGAAATTAGTCAAATAAGGCTCCAGCTTTGTGAACACTTGCATGCATGTTTAACCTTCCATTCCTGAGGAGTCCTTTAGATTTCAAAGTGCAATAAAATAAAGTGTGTCTACAGAAATCTTATGGGGACCAGGGACTATGAGAGTTATTTATTCACAAACCAGAAGTGAATTACTTCATTCAGAAAGTTTCCCTTGTGCAAGCTGTGCTTATCCTCTTCTAGTGTCCAGCCTTGTCGTTTTGCAAACCCAGCCTTTGTCCACACCACTTTCAAAGGCTGGGCCTGAAATTGCAGGGAGATTTGAGTGTATGAGTGAAACTGGATGAAATACAGACATTACTCTCCCTAAGTGTTAATTGTCATTTCACATTCTTCTGTATTGACAAAGTTCATGTCCTTGAGCAACGAAGTTTTCAGACCGATACAAAATGCACAATAATAATCTTCCCTGTCAACTCTCGGTTTTGTGTCTCTGCCCTGAGATGCAAGTTGTTAAAAAGTCCCTGGCCCTCTAAAAGCCCCGAGCCGTGTCGCAGGAAAGAAGCGGAGTCCTTCAAGGCCTTGTTCTCAGTTCGCATGCATTGTTTATTAGTTGGTATCTCGAAATTTTCTCCGCACCCAGCCGAGGTCCGGACAGTGGCTGGGACACAACGTGACTGCCCACCGATGGGGCGTTGCTTAACTTTTATACAGATAACTACGTACCCACTATTTACTATTTCATGCCAATGTATGATACTTATACTAAAGGGTCATTTCTACCTTAAACCAATGGCCTAAAACTACTTTGTATTGTCACCACCCCAGAAGATGGAGAACGAGCAAGAAGGAGAGGGATTTAGGACAACACCCTAAATCCTCCATCTTGTCCCCCATTCATCCCTATTCTAAGAATTCCTAAACTACAAAATTTTTCACCCCGTGCTAAGCTAAACTACTACTTTTACACCTTTGAGGTTTGTAATTCCTCTCTCAGTGTTGGAAGCTTCTCCCATGGACTAAGATCAAACCCGGTGTCTCTCTGGGCTCTGTGCCAAGGTTTCAAACCTCCCTGGACCGGCTCCACACCCCCCTGTCCAGGGTTCAAACTCTCTTTCTCAGACTCCAGGTCATCCAAAGGGATGCCCTGGACTCCAACAGTCAACCTTTTGGGGTTTCTCTTTATATATCAATTCCATTGTACATCAGTTAAAGGATTTAAAGTACAATTATGAAACTTGCCCATTTCATGAAATGTTGAAGGTTGAACAACTTCTTGTGGAGCCCACCAGGAAACTTCTCATAACACCTACTGTCAGTGTCTTTCCAGCAATTGCTTCCTGCTATTTTTGTCTGCCTAAAATGAACACACTGGAATTTATTGATTTATTGAAGTCAATACATTTAGGAGGTTTTGGAGAAAAAAGAGGTTTCTTATGGTTTTACTAAATCTATTTGATGTTTGCTGTTTTTGAAGCAGGCTTTTACTGTCTTGGCTCCCCAGCCCGCTAAGCTTTGTACTTTTAAGTCACCATTCCCAGAGCTTTCATACTGACTGACTTCCTGTTATTCTTCTTGCTGAGATACAGAGAACCCTTAAAAACTGAGATGGTCCATGTTTTCGTGGACCTTGAGTGTGATTTGGAGGCCTCAGTTCTGGCAGAGAGCTTTCAAAAGTCACAATATGTTGTAGCAACACTCTTTGTATATCACCAAAGGATTCTGTATAAATGCAAGCTTCCCACAGTGATGTGTGTGTGCACCTAGAGAACTCCACACTTAGCTCCAGCTGTATTTCTTGACTGACAGGTTAAGTTATTGTCACCCAAACAGATCTTGTGCACAGGATATTAATTTTCTTAATTTACTTAGCCATATGATTGCAAAATATCAACATGTAATACAAGAGCAAAAAAGCATTGATACAGTAATTTGTATTAACTCTTCAATATGATGATATGAGAAATTGTCATCTGTATATCTAACTCACACGAATTCAACCAAAATACATCATAAATAAAGCTTAGGGGCTTGAAAATGTATTGAATTGGTCTGGTGATGGCGAATTTCAATGAATAATTGAGGGAAGGGCAAAGCGGGGGCTCCTGGGGCTGGAAACCTGCTAACCCCATGCCATGGTCAGTTGGTGTTGCCAGTTCACATGACAAGAGGAGCACATGATCAGGCTGGGCAACCCCCCTGTTCCAAGTGTGGCTGCATTTGCTCTTTTTATTATGACTGCTTCCAAGTATGCAGTTCCGGTTTAACTGAGTCTAACAATACACGCTTCCTAAATTTCAGGTTGTAGATTTTGAGTTGGTGATTAGTGCTTAAACTCTGTTTTGGGGTTGAACTCTGACTCAAGAAATTGAAGTGGGCAAATGCTCCTGTTACCTTCTGTATTTCACACCCTTAATCCTATTTTTAGGCATCCTGGTGAATCAGATCTACTAAGGAAAATGCTAAAGCAGATATTTCAGTTGGAGCACATGAATAATCCTACACCAACATTTGAAGGCTGGGACTTTTTAGGTCCAAGAATTTGCTGGAAAACTCCAACAAGGTATGTACTGCTTTTACTTTTACCCTACAGGGCAGCGGTATTCACATATTTTGCCGGCAAGACCATGCTGGGTGACTGAAAGCATGTGTGGAATCTGGAACATTTATGGTGCAAACATCATTTCAGCATTCTCCTACGCAAGAGATGATGAAACTTCCTAAGATGAGAGCCTATGTAAATATGTGTTACCCATGAGCTAGGCAAACAGATGACGGACTGCTCTTTTTAGAAGTTCCAGATGATGGCCGTGATCCTGTAATGTGATTATTGTGAGCAGAGACATACATCTGCAATCCAGTTCTTCCTCTGCAGAGCCACTGAATGTGAAAAAGAATATTGAGAATATAAAAAAGACTAACCTCCATAAATTCCACTGTTATCTTCTCTATTCTTATTAATGCTTAATTTAAATCTAACTCTTATTCAGCATTCATGATTAGAGAAATTAGTTTACAGTTTCTTCTGAAAGCATAACAGCAAATGGGCATCAATGCAGATAGCCATTTATTGCTCCAGCAGTGAGGTTAAACAGCTTGTGCTTCTAACTGCATGGTACAAAATATATATGCTTAAGTTATTAATCTGGGGTGACCTGATATAATGTGCTAATAAAAGTTCTTTTCTCAAAGAAAAATACATGCTCTGCTCAGTATCTCCTGGTGACTCTCTGCTCCCAGTGAATAAACATACAGTTGAATTATCCCAGCCAGGTGTGATCCAGGAACAAACTGGCAGCACATCTTTGTGGCTGCTAGTGTAAATTCTAACTCACAGAAGTGGCCCTCCATTAGTTCTGCAGTTAAAAATCCTTGCTCTGTCTTGTCAAGAATTATATTCCACAGAACATGCCACAAGCCCAGAAAAATCACCTTCATTCTCAAAAGATGAAGCATATGGCTTGCACTGATGTACAATGAAGTATTACATGCAAGACTGGTGTTTCAGGACTCAGTCACTCTAGATGAAATGGAAGCAAAAAGGGAAATCTTGTATGAAATAGACAATAAATATTCTTAAAGACAACTTACAAAGACTAATGTCTACAGAAGTGATCTGAATTAGAAGAGTTTAGCTCATCTGAAATAATCTGCTACTCAGAACACGGGGACACATTCCCTCAGCCTGCAGCTGCTAAACTTCCCAGCAGGTCACCCTAGGAAAATTGCATACTGAATTTGAGTATTTGTCCTGTTCTTCTGTAACCCAAGTATAACTCTCTGTGTTTTTCTCTACTCAGAAAGAACATGAAACACAATTAAATTTATCTCAACACCTCAATTTATGCTGCATATAGAGAACATTAGCTCTTGACCATAAAATGCACACTTGGATTTGAATAAGTTAGCTTTGTCTTGGTGTGGTAATAAGGAAAAAGAGGGTTAAGAAAATATATGGTCATATACCTAAAGCTGAGAGAAGCTGGGTAATAGATACCAATATATGAAAAGTCTTTCACAGGACTCAGCTTGAAAAGAAAGAGTAAAAAACAAGGGACCTCATGGTTAATCATTGTAATGGAATACTGATAGTTGCCATTGGCTGAAAAAGAATTCAGACATTTCAGAGCCCCTGATGCACTTTGATCCTTTGGATGTTAAGCTCTGAAGCAGTGCTGAGTTTGGCAAATTGATGACAAAAACCCATTCTTTTTGGAATGCTGCTTTAGCCACTAGCTTTTTATTCAAGAAAGGGTTTTGTTGACAGCAAGATTATTTTCTTAGAAAAAACACTAAACGAGAAGATGACAAATGTTGTTGTGAATGTTCACACAACTCCAGGAACAATAAACCACAATTATTCAGACAGGGCTCCTGCAGGAATGGATAGAGCTAAAATCTTGAAATTTGGCAAGAATAAAGTCCTTGATAAGGAGCAGCACTTACAGTTACTCTGGAGAGAATCTAGTTTCATCAGCGGGATTCATGCTCATTTGGAATTGACCATGTGCAATAGAACATCTTGTCTGCATGTATGCAATTAAGAGATGCACAGTGAATAGTTGCCATGCAGTTAGTGTAACATATGCTCCAGTACTTCCAGACGTGACTACTGAAGTTGGTAGCAAAATCCTGATGTCTTCAACAAGGCCTCAGTTTTAGTCAGATAAAAACTGCTACGTGTGAAAGCAGCTGGGGATCTTTCTCTTCATTTTCTCATGAAAAAATGTGAGAAAGAGAAGAGGAATCCATACTGAGGAACTGATTGAAAGGCTGGTGAGGCTACAAGCACTGGCTTGTAGTATTCAGGAGATAGAATGATATTGCTGCTCAGGCTGTGACCTGCTGTTTGCCTTCTGGCAGATGCTTTTATATTTCTTGCACTTTGTCTGATGCATCTCAATAAGAAATCCTCAGCCAGACCCCTACTTAAAGGCATCAGGGCATGTCTCCTTAGTCTCCACAAGCATTGAAGTAGTGTGCTTAACTTTTAAATCCCAGGGCCATATGTACTATACTCTCTGGAAGAAAAAAGGCTGGATCACTGCACTGGACCACTGTCACACCATCTTGGTCTCAAGGACTGAAGCTCACTTGGTGGCCTGTGTGACATAGGACAGTAAGAGGCTGTACACCAGAGAGGCAGTGATATGAGGACAAGACATCTTAGTCCTAACACCAGTTGTGGATCTGAAGCCTCCTCCTGTCTATTGTGCCAAAATCCAGGACTGAACTCTGCAAATCACATGTATTTCTCCAGTGATCTACCCTGAATGCTGGCTTCAAACAATCCCCACTGGAACTGTGTGTGGTTCCCCACTTGAACTGGCTGATGTGAGCCCATCTCTCATCATGACAAGCCCAGCAGGAGATGCACAGGTTCATCTGTGCTCCAGTTTGTCAACAACACTCCAGCTCTGCAGACAGCATGATTGTGCTGAAGCTTTAGACAAGGCAAACAATTTCAGGCAAGATAAGAACAGACAAGGTTTTTACCCAACCAGAATTTATTTATGTGAGGCTTCTAAAAGTTCAGTAGTTTTAACTCCACTGTTGCATGTTTCACTGCTGTTTTCTGGAATCAGGAGAGGAAGTAACAAATTAGCACAAGGGAAAGCATTCTTGAAGCAACATCCTGGTGGGAAAAAAAGTCATGAACTGCTGGAAATCCACCCAAAAACATTCCTCTGATCTTCCAGGATTTTTTAATCTCTGTTCCAGATCCCAGGGGTCTGTAATGCAATAAGTTTTGTATAAGTCTGTCCAACTCTGATGCCAAATTTGAATTGGGATTTCTGATGCTCTCTCCTGTGTAGTTTCCTTTTTCAAAGTCTGGGGGTTGGAACATTTTCCTTCTCACTTTGAGCTTGGAGTCTACTACTTTTAGCAAAACCTGATGAGCTGGGGCCATGGTGAGGACACAGGCTGGACACCAGCTGGACACTGTACTCAGAAAAGCCTCCTGCTGTGGCTCTATGAACCTCAGAGGGTGCTGCCCTGCTGGCTCCACAGCTCTTTCCTTTTCCTCCATGAATGCCATCCAAGAAAGTGGGTCTGTGCACCAGCTCTTTAACTCCAGAACCAAATTGCCTGCTCTGGAGCCAGAGCTGGATTCTGCAGAACTAACCTGAACATCTGAATTTGTAAGTCTAAAGTTAACATTATTTAAAAGCAGGTCAGATTCTGTTCAACCACAATAGCCAGCAGGTAATTCAAGTGTGAATCCTCAGTCTAGGCCATGGATTTGTGTGTGTCATGAAAGTGAGTGCAAACGCACCATACACACTCCCACTCCAAGGAAGGTTATGGGGAACAGTGGCTGGCTTCTTCTCCACACAGCAGAGAGATATCCCTGCAAGGTCATGGACAGTATTCCAGCTCATCAATGCTGCAGATAAACATACTTCCTTCCCAAAGAGCATATGAAAACAGCTGTTTGGCATTACAGTATATATTGCAAATGATTTCTCGTCTCATCAGAGGCAGTTGTTCTTGGATAATGCAAAGGTAGTGATCTGAGAAGCACCCAGTACCTGCACTGAGCTACCATACTTGGAGAGGAAGCTGGAGCCAAGGAAAGGCAGTGATTTGCCAGATTAATTGGTTTGCATCCGACATTTATTAAGATGCTTTTGTGAATTAAGTGGAGGGGGAACCATCAGGTGTTTAATGACCAAACTTCTGAGGCAGACAACATGTCAAATATTTCTCCAAAGGTCTTACAGTAACTTGTTTCACTTTCCCTGCATCAAAATATTGGTAGGCCTCAACCTCATGAGGTTCAGAGCAACATGGACCTGTGCAGGGAGGCAGGAAAACATGCAGAAAAGCATGTGTTCTGGTACTGTCCTTGTCCTTTCTTTAGTTGTAAAGCTACCCAGGGTAGTGTTTGGCTATCATCCTGGGCTTGCATGTGTGAATTGAGTGCTGGCTTGCTATTTAAAAGCCCCGACAGTGGGCAATGTTTCAAAGGCCACATTAAAACCATTACTTTGCTGTGTTGGGACAATGGACAATTGATGAAAATGCTTCAGAACAGACAGAATCCACAGAAAAACATAATTCCTCCAAACTGAAGGCATCCATCCACACCCCCCCCCCCAAAAAAAAAAAAAGTTTCTGTTAAGATACTGTTTACATAGATTTAATCAGTTGTGTCACTGGGGTACAGCAAAAGCCGCAATGTGACCTGCTGAGATTTAGCACCAGATTGCAATTTATAATCAAGACACCAAGAGTCACTGAAGTGCATAGCTCCTGCCCCAATTACTAATTAATCAGACCCAAAGAGGTCCCTGTAAAAGGCATAGCAGTCAGCTGTGAGCCCTATAAATTCAGAGGATTTTTCTATACTTTATGTAGGAAAGGTGACCTGTGAAGCTTTGCATCCTGCAGTTATGTGCCGGTCACAGAAGAAACCAAATTTATAATTTAGTTTTGTTGGGATTTTTTCTCTCCCTCCCTAGTAAGAATGCAACCAGCTTGATTGCAGTAAAGCATTGTTAAAAAGGCAGTGTGAGATGCTGGGATGAAATGAGTTGACTAGCTTTCTCAAAAGTGTGACTCTTCACAGGTGCTTCCGGGCGCTGCTGTCTTTGTGAGGGACACATGGGCTTTGCCAGTGGCTGTGCCATCTTGGCTTGGGGCTGTGCAAGGCCTGTCACTCATGGAGGAGGACTGAGGCAAGCAAGGCAAGGGCTTGCCAGTATATGTTGAACTCTTGCTGGGTTAACAGAATTTGAGGATTCAAAAGCTGCACTGTGGGTATCCAGCTGGGCTTGACATGAGTAGTGCTGCTCCCCAGGGGCTGATGGAGATGCCCCTACACACATTGCCTAGCAATCCCCAGCTTCTTTCCAGGGTTTAGAGACTTTGCTGATGCCATTGGCTCTGCTAGACTGGTGGGTATTGGACTCAATAGGCTCTGAAAAACATATCAGAGCACCTCAATCATTCCTTGATATATCTTTGAAGGTAGAAGAGGTAACTCTGACACTATAAAAAAATAGAGAAGGAAATATAAACGTATGAGCTAGATATTCCCATTTGATGTTTTTGCTCACTTTATTGCTTTTCATCTCATTGCTTTTATGGTGAGACCAAACCTTCCTGATGTTGATAGTCCAAAATAGAAACCCAAAAATTTTAATACATGATTTTAGATGAAACCACAAGATATTGTGAAAACAGACATTAAAGTGAGTTATTTAAGTATAAATATTCTAATTTTTAAATGTTCTGTCTATATTTTAGGAGATGATACAGATTTATTTTTTGAGGGCTAGAAACAACAGGGTAAAATCTTGCTGGTAGTATTTTTCTAGTCACTTTGTCAAATGCACGACTGCGCACATTACATAGGGGAGAGAAAAAGCCTTCCCTCTTCTCACCCCTCGGCAACATAACAGGGAACAGAACTGCACATCTGTAAATAAATGCATCATTAGATTCTCATCAATTTGTAAGCTTCACTTGATGTATGGCTAAAATAATCCCACAAGGATAACTAAAGAAGTGTTTGCTTTCAAGCACACAGAACGCAGACCAGCAGAAACACTGTTTCAGTTGAACTCAGTATGTTGGGATTTTTCGTTGTTGGCTATTTTTTTTTTAATAACAGTCCACATTGAAGAATTATTTTAGCTGCACTGCTACCAATATATTCATTAGCTGAGGATCTCTGGACATATTAAAAGAACACAGTAAAACAACTAATGATGCACTTGAGCAGTAACAGGTTGTCATTAGAGCAGCATCTGCTCTCATCAGAGTTAATTATTCAGTTGCTTTGTTTTCCAAGTAGGTGTCTGGTAGAATTTAGCAGAATCTTAATTAAAACACATTTTCAAACTCCATGGATGCTCATCTCATCTAAAGAAATCAAGACAATTTCCACCATAAACATCAAGCTTCAGTTGAGCCATCAAACAGCAGAAGGATCTCAGCCAAGGCAAGTTTTAGGCATTAACCATTACAGTGCCAGTGGGATGCAGGTTGCTGTGGAACAGTGCCCTCATGAAGGCCCCTGATAAACTGTCCTGTGCACATACCCACAGCCAACACAGGCGTACAGTTAAGTAACGACAATACTTCCACTGTGTAGTTGTAATTTTACTGCTTTCACTGTACAAACCCTTCAGATGCTGCATGTTGATCCTGAGCTGCAGAGGGGCAGTGTGTGCTCCCAGGAAACAGGAGTCACTCCATGTTCAGGCACAGACCTGTCCTTCTGCCCATTTCTACTGTCCTGGACAGCCCTGCCCTGTGCAGGTCCCCTGAGCTGACCTAAAGCAGATGCTGGCAGTTTTGAAACTCTGCCTGCTCTCTTCCACAGTGCTGGAAAAAAATATCTTTCCTCTTTTGAAAACTTGTCTCTTGGAAAACCAATGGAAGTGTTTTGTCTTTGGACATAAAAAAAATTAGGTGAGGCTGCACTGGTTGTCAGAAACTTCCTGCTAATATTGTAGCCACTGTCATGCCAGAGAAATCTTCCCATCAGATGTGGTAAACCCAGGATGCTTTCAGGGAAGGAGTAGGCAACTGGACAAATCCATGGCTGTGTGTTTTCACTCAGCTAAAAACTCTCTGTAAAGAAAACACTCTGAGATAAATTAGCTTAGTTTCAATCTGCTTCACTTGAATGCCAATATCTATGGTTACTTTCCAGGGTCTACTCTTTATTAGATTTCAGCAAGTGCATACCAAAAAAGTTCAGTCTATGAGCAAAACCTTTATTTCCCAATGGCCAGCACAGAATATGAGAACTTGAATCTTTAAGCTTAGAGTTTTTTGCTGCAGTGTATTGACTTACACTTGAAGCTAGTTGGGAAATTTCTATCATAAAAATGCTATTTCATCTAAAGAAAATATTTCATGAAAATAGAGTATTCTAAGCAGGCTAAAACAGCTGCATTCATACTTGTAGATGGGAATATTCTGATTTTTCACATTGAAAATGGTTTTATAAAAAACTTCTTTTTTTGTAATGTTATAAACAGTTTTTGAAAACTATGGATGAAAGAAAGAAAGAAAATCAAAATTGTTATGACACATTTCAGGTTTCCCACAATGCAGTATCTATTTCAATCCTATTTTATAGAGCCCTTCAAAGCTTTTTTGGTTGGTGATGTTTGGAAATGGAGCTGCATCTGGAGAAATTTACTTTTGTCTTTGCTTTTCTGATGTTTTAAAATAAAAGCTGTTGTAATAGAGACTACCTATCTGTTGTGAAAGGGAAAAATGGAAATCTGTAGCTCAGTGACTGTATTTTAATGGCTTCTACAATTATTTTCAGGTCATTCTGAGGAGCTGAGCAAGCAAACCCTCCACAGGGCAGGGGTAATTCCAGGCTGTGCAGTATTGCTGGACTCCTGACTTGGTTGGTGGGAATATCTTCTGGTTTGGATTCCTTAAGGGAAAACAAACTTCAGGACACCAAGGTATTTCCTTCTGTGTATTCTCTTCCTCCTCCACGCAGCTGCTTCTCACCTCAGAGCAGCTGTTAGAACTGTTTCCCCATCACCATCTTCCCTCTTCTCACCAGAAGTGACTCAGGATGAAGCTGCCAGCTTTTTTCTCCTGCCTGGAGGACTTTTCAGATCTCACATCTGATACACAGCACACTGCAGAAGCACAGCAATCCTGGTGAGAGGAGATGGACGTCCCAGGGCATCCTGAGGGGTTTGAAAGGACACACATTCATTTTCATCCCAGGCCTGAGCAGCTGGACTCGCTTTCTGGCACACTGACTTCTTGGGCAACAGGGCCCAAAGCAAGAATGAACTGACAACCAAGTGCTACCACCACCTCTGAAACCACAAGCTTTTCTCCAGAATACTCACTTTTACATCAGAATTATTCTGAAAACTGGCTTGCACTGAACAGCTGATGGTCCACAGGTGAGCACATGCAGAAGATGACCTGAATAACTATGCCACAGTGTTAACCCTTAGAACAGTCCAGTTGTCCCCAAACTGACACTGTTAGGAGCCACACCACGGCTGTTTGTACTCTCCTTCACTGCCTAACAGGCAAAGCAGGAGGCAGATCAACAAAGCTGTGGGTATTTTCATGCCATGGCATTGGTGGATGACACAGAGCCCTGCCACATTCGAGCTGTGGGCTCCTGCTTCAGCAGGCAGTGAGCAGCTGTGGCTGCAGCTGCCACAGTGGGTGACAGCCTGTGTCTGGGGAGCTTTGCTGCTGTGCTTACTTTTAAAGCCTCATTTTTGCTAGAAAAAAGCCTATCTAGGCACTCCCCAGCACTGGAGGGTGCTTGTGCATGACCACTTGGGGTATTCAAACCTCTCAGAAAACTTGCCAGGATTTGCTGCTTGGAGGGGAAAACTCCTGGGCTGTAGTAGTGCCCTGTCCTGAGGAAAGGTGGCACTTCGGAGGGAAAGGGGACTTTTTGGTTGTCCTGCTCCTGTCATCAGAGCATTTGTTGAGCACAGGGAAAATAAATAAATGAGAGCAGTACTTTGGTCTTCACAAAAGCAGCTGTTATTCACTGCTGAGTGGGGTTTCTTCTGAGGAGTGGCTGCTTTCCAGCAGAGGTGGGCGCTGGAGCCTGCGAGCAGCACGTGTGTGTGAGCTCCATGTGACATCTTCTGATGGAAGACAACTATGACAAGGTGGCAGCACCACCTCTCTGTGCCAGGGCAGTGGAGAGGGCCTCTGTTGCTGTTCCTGTGGCTGTCATGTAGTCATGGTGACTCTGCCAAGCTGAATCTTCCACATGACCCTCACTTTTGAGAGAGAGAAATGTGAATTTACTCACTGCCATGTGCCTCCAGGAGAAAAATCTACTTAGAGCCATCCTGTTTAATTGGAGCTTGGGTCAAACAGCTGCTCAGCCAAATTTTGTGCGCACACCTTTGCAAGCAAATGTATCTGCACACGTGTTTATCCTTAAGCACACAACTTGCAGCTGTCACCTGTGTCGTGTGGAGCTCAGCACATGGGGGCTCTGGAAGGACCAGAAGGGGCAAGGCAGGACATCCAGCCTGCCCCATTTGAGCTGTGGACAAGAACTCTGCCTTTTTGCTGTGAAGATTTCTGTGCCTGCAAAAGTGTCTTTTTCTACCCAAAGTGAGATCAGATGGGTTGTAATAGCAGAGTAGGCAGAGAGGGGGGCATGTAGCAAGCCCAAAACTGTAAGTGGGGAGCTACAGTGATGCAAATAGCTCATTCCCAGAACTCACACTTTCAGCTCAGTGATATGATCTGATCAAATTTGTCAAATTCTTTGACAGTTAAAAAAAAAATGGAAAATGAGGACTCTATTTGGGTAAATGGATTTTTATTAAAGTCTTTATAGCATATTTTGTTTCACTCAGAACTTAACTTGAATCAATGTGCCAAAGACTGAGTTTCTAGTGAAACTCCATTTCCTGTTCTGTTTGCCTGGGCCTGATGGCAGGATCAGCACCCTCACTGCCCTGACTGATGTGCACGGTGTTATCAGTGTGGCAGAGGAGCCAAGCCCCCAAGGATCTTCATCTGTACAGACACACACAGAGCAGACTGGGGGTGCCTGACACTGCAGGGGCCTGGGTCCTGCCAGAACACCCCAGGGCAGCACAGGGCTTGCTGGAGCAGGGGCAGCTGTGAGGACTGAACTTAGCCCTTGGTGGTGTCCCTGGGCAGGACCCTAACAGGGCTTGGGCACCAGGTGTTCCAAGCTAACCTCTGGGTGAGCTAATGTTTTTGCGGGTTTTTTTTCTTTCAGCTGAAGCTCAGAGGAAGGAAGCTGAGGCTGACCTGCAGAGGACATGCAGCGGTGAGAAGCAGTGAGCTGCAACCACCAGCCCCAGCAGGGAGATGTGCAGCAAAGGCTTCCTGGCTGTATCCCAGGTTCCCTGTTGCCCACCTGCCACTGCTGCAGCAGGAATAGAAATGCTACATGACGACCACCCCATGGTTTGGACTTTGCCAGGTAAGACGGTGTGAGCATGTATTTGTGGTGCTCTGGTGGGTTGTTATGCTTGGCTTCCTGGTAGTGATACTACTTATTGCCTTTTGTACTGTTTGAACCCAGCTGTGGTGGTTTTGCTGTGATAGTGCCTGAGTAAAGTACTGAAAAGACTGCTTCTTGATGGCTTTGTGAAAACAGAGATGAGAGCAAGTGATGTTAATAAGAGGGAGAGGGAAAAGCTATGCGCTTGGGTGTAAAATCTGTTTTTAAAACCAAGATGCTCACTGCGCTCTGAAGTGTGTTGTTGCTGCCAGGGTTTGACCCAGTTCTCTGTTCAGCCAGGCTAGCTGGTTCTGGGAAACTCCTCCTCCTTTCATTGCAAATACAACATCAGCTCAATTAATCAGGCTCCATGCAGTGAATTGAAAACCAAAAAGTCCCCTCTGACATTTATCTCTGTCTTCATTCCTGGGGGAAAAAATACAGGCACACAAACCCCTCCTAATGAAAATCAGACAGTGTGAGCAAGTGGCTCTGAAGCAAAGTTTTTCTGCTCCTAAACTGTACTTCAAGTCATTACAAGCTTCGCTTGCCAACCTTACAGTAGCTGAAGCAGTATGTACAGCCTGTGATACGCAGACTGGAGTAAAACCTTCTTCATGACATTTTGTTGTATGGGAAAGCTTGAGTTTTTGGAAGACGCTCCAATAACACAATATGGAAAGCATGCTATCTTAGCATTTCCTACGCCGACTTGGAATGCCTTCTGTTTGGAGAAGATCCACTGGCAAGTGAGGGAAGGTCTGAACAGTCAATTTAGATTTTCTTTTAAATGTATTCTGTATGCATATATTGTGGTTATTTTGAGATTTTTGCCTTCTGGAATGATTACTGTCTGATACCAGATAGAAAAGTCATTATGCATAAAACATAGGTGTACAATGAGTTCAGTAGCTATGGGGAGCTGTGGATGGAACCAGTTAAGTTTCCTTAAGAGGGGCAGACCTTATTTGTCTTTAAAACCCTATTCCACACCTGCAGAGCTGTTACCACTAAATTAAAATCAGTTGTGGAGGCTGCTTTCTTTTTCTGAAGCATGCTTTTGCTGAGGACACCCTAAAAACAGAGCAACATGTAGTTGCTGACCCTCGATCAGATGCATGATCTAGCTGTGTCTTACACCCTTCTGCAGTTATGTCCTTGCATGCCCAGCTCAGATAGGCTTTGGAGGAAAGCTGGGGGTCCCAACCTCTTTGACCAACATCAGTCCCCTCTGGGCTGTACCCTGAAGGTCTGGCAGCACAACTTGTCCAGAAGGGCAGCTCAGGGCCTTGCATCTCTGAGCATGCAGGGCTACTCCTGCCCTGTGGTACAACTGTGTTGTGCCCTGGGAGCATCTGTGTGTCCCTTTCAAAGAGCTTACAGCTCACTGGGGAATGTGAGTGGGATGTTATCAGAATATGTAAAAGTGCTTTGTGCATTATATCTATATTAAATGCCTTCGAGATGACTGTGAGTGGCAGGAGGATTGATGTGGTTGACTGGAACGGTTGGCTGGCCAGTCTGTGTTGGTGGAGAAGAGGGAAGGCTATGCAGGAGGAATGGCAGCACTTGTATTGTTCAGAGTGGCACAACAGAAAGGACACAGATGGCTGTAAGGGAGGTGCCAAAGTGACTGGATAACCCCACTCATCTACAGCATCAAAGGAAACAGCCTTGGGGCAGGAAAGTGGAAGCTCAGCTTAAGGGTATATATCATTGTACCTTGTACTGCCTGTATAGGGCAAAGACAAAATAATAATACTTCCTTCTTGTCCCTCTCTGAAGGAAGACAACAGGGAGGGCATAGTTACTAAACTTGGCAGACAGCCCTGTGTACCCACAGCCTCTGCTTGTTGCCATTGCTACCCCACTCTGAGCATGGCACAGCTTCAGGATGGAGCATGACCTGCTTCTGGGGAAGACAGGGAGTTCCTCTGGCTCCTCGCCTCCTTCCTGTTTTAAATGGAGCTTGGGTGATGTGTCTGGGTCCAGCAGGGCCAGCACATTTTATTTAAAACCTGGCCCAGTAAGCCCTGAAGCTGCTGAGCTGTAGCTCCAGCAGCCTGATCCAGTTCTCTACACATCTGGGCAGCAAGTCAAAAATGCGTGATGCTCAAATCTGTCATGGCTTTGTGGAGCCCTTAGCCTGTGTGGGAAGAGGAGGCAGCGAGCTGCTGGTGCAGCCTCCTTTCCTGCTTTCTGGAGGCACTGCTGGCATTGGCCTTCAGTTGCTGTTGTGCAGTGACTGCTCCTCATCTCTAGTCAAAATCCATTTGCTTACTGCTAATACCTGTGTGGAGTTGTGCCAAGCTGCTCCCTCAGTACTAGGGAGTGCCTGTCACAGATAGGGAGAGTGTCAGGGCCAATTGCTGAGCTCTCAGTTCCCACTTGGCTGTTCATAAGCAGCATTAACTAAAATTTGAGGCTACAGGTTAGCACGGACAGCAGTTTTTTTCCTCCTTTCCTCTCTGCTCCTGGAGCATGCAGCTGTGCAGTTGCCAAAGGCACAGTTGAAGCCTTCTTAGCCCTGGGCTCTCAGAGATGCTGTGCAGTATTAAAGGCAGTAACCTCTGTGCTGCCTGTAAGCAGCTAGAGAAAGGCAATCCAGAAAGAGCACAAACAGAAGGGTGGGAAAAGAGCCTCTTGATTATTCAGTTTTTAAGAGGGGAAAATGCTGCAAGAGCAGCAGAACTTAAGAATCCTGTTTTCTCACTGATGCTCTCTCCCATGGCTTGGTTATCTTGTGCTCATCCTGATTA
The DNA here is from genome assembly GCA_013399915.1 of Illadopsis cleaveri. Taxonomy (NCBI): domain Eukaryota; kingdom Metazoa; phylum Chordata; class Aves; order Passeriformes; family Timaliidae; genus Illadopsis; species Illadopsis cleaveri. Next base: position 592,566 of record VXBB01003619.1, on the reverse strand, counting down.
AACCTTTTCTGGTGGCCGGAGTTTAGCATTGCTTTCCCATGCCAGATTTGGGATATCTAATAGCATGGGTAATTTTACATTCCAGTCTTATTCTTCAGAGGGGAGAGCAGTTCAAGTCTCTCTACAAATTTTCTTGAGACTCCTAGGAATTTGGTACATCTGAGATTCCTCAGTGGCATTAATTTTGACTGAAATCATCCATCAGAGCATAGTAGTACCAGAAAGGACTGGAAAGTGAATAGTATAGTTGCATAAATCTTGCCTCCATAACAAATCATACCATGAAAAAATCTAAATATTTTAACAACATGTTATTGAATACCAGGGTTATTTCTTCTCCCACATCCCCAGCTGAAGGTTCACATGGTGCTTTCAGCACACCTGTTCTCTTCTGATATTGCAAACAGTTAGGGGGTTTTGCCTCAACAAGTGCCCTGGAAGCTGCAGAGCTCTTTCAGGACTGAAAGGAGGCACACAGGTACTGCTGGGCAACCAGGCTATTAGACTGGTTTGTGATGGAGGGGAATAGCCTGCATTCCTGAATCTGGATGAGGCTTCCCAAAGTGCTACTGCTGGTGGCTGAAAGTGTTTAAACACCATTCCCATGGGCAGAGGGATCTGCTGGCCCATTTCAGGTGAAGGGTGCAACACAGGGTGCCCTACTGTGAGGTGACACTGTGTCACTGTCCCCAAATGGGTGACAAGGGCAGGGTTCCATACTAGAGGGTGCCAGGCATGATGCTGGTATTGGTGTTCCAGTTTTGGCACAAGCACATAACAGCTATGTTCATGCCAGGAAGGAAAAGGTTTTTTCAGGAGGACCTGTGACCTTTGGTGTGAACTGACATAGAAAATGAAGTGCCTGTGGGAGGCATTGAGTCCCAGCTTTGGGGAGGAAGGATCTCAAAGTTTAGCAAAACACTCTTCATCCCACAAAAATGCTTTGCTTCAAAACTCACCGGAGGATCCAAGTAGTCTGACATCTTTTAGTGCTGTCCCAGCCCAATCTGCAGGATCCAACACGAAGCCCATGGCCGAGGCTGTGCCGATCGGCGCGGGCATGGCCAAGCGCTGCTGGCAGCCGCTCCCCTGCTCAGCGCTCGGCGCCGGCGCCAGCCAGAAACAAACAGGCAAAGTGCCGTGCCAAGGAGAGGGGAAACATCTTACTCCTTATTTAATCAATAACAACAGGCATATTAACAGTCGCATGTCAACATGCGCAGTTATTGGTAACCCACCAGTAAACATGCTCGCCAGGCCAAATCTGGAGGTGCCCTGCAGAGGCAAGGAGGCAGGGCTGTGTTTGGGGGTGCACTGTTCCCTTAGGAGCTGTGGGCAGGCTGGGTGCAGGTGCTGCAGGCACAAAGCTGTGGAGCAGAGTGCTGGCACTGCAAAAGCATCACCTCTCCATCGGTGGCACGTGTCACACGAGGGCAAAGCCATCTCCTCTGCCAGACAGGGCCTGCAGCAACCACTACATCTGCTCTGGGCCCCACATGTGTTTACCCCTGTGCAAGCTTTGTACACAAGCCTACAGCTTCATCTTTGATGGCTGCCTGTGACTGGAAATGCTGCAGATTTCTGTCGTGTGTGCCATGGGCTAGAAGAAAAAGTGGTGTCTAATAAGTAGAAAACCGAGGTCTGGCCTATGGCAGAGTGATGAGGGCCTCGGTGCTTGGACTCTGCAGGCTCTGGCAGGGCAGCTTGCACCAGGGATGGTGTTAGTCAGTTGTTCATAGCCTGTCATGCATGAGTGGGGATGGGAAGCAGCACTCCTGGAGTGGTCCAGGGAGTTCCTGCAGGAAGGCTGATGATGATGGGTGAGCCAGAGCATAGCCGGGGCTTCAGGTTCTCTCTCATCTGTGCAGGAGGTGGGAGTGGCAGTGTGATGCTGTTGTAGTGCATTAGTTTAAGAATAAACTAAGCCTCAGTCCTCCTTATCCATGTGAATGCAGAAAGCATCCTGTCTCAGACTTCTCATTTCTGCCCTGGAACAAATGAAGTTTCATGAGTCCTACTGGCTGCGATGAGAGTATGACCATAAAGAGAGGTAAAAGACGACCTCTGCTTTAATTTGAGGAATATAAGTTTTTTTCTAGAGGCAAAAGTCCCCGCTGACCCCCAGGTGAATGTGCTATCAAATATGAATTTGTGCAGACAAGGCTGCACAGACCATGTGGGTTGGTGGGGGAGATGCTACCTCGCCCTCCTGGGGCCAAGGGGAAGTGTGGCTGCCCTGTGTGGGGAGCACCAAAGTTCGGGTGTGGGCTGCTTTCCTGAGCCCCTGTCTGGATGTCAGCTCACAGACCATCCGCTCCCTGCAATATTTACAAATATATCTGCCTCTGAAATCTGCCCAAGTTTATCAATGAGACAGGAATAACACTACAGGGCTGTGCACACACATGTTATACATTCTCCCAGCAATAATTCCTTCCTCCAGTTATGCTATGTATTTAGTACATTCCTCCAGTATGATAATCATCAACATGCCTTAAAAAAAACCAAAAAATGGGCTAACAAGATCAAAACAAAACATAGAAGCTGGCAAGATAGTGGGAAGAGAATGCTACAGGCCCTGAGGCTGGGACTTGATCATCCTGGCGGTCTGTGCCCTCTCACAGGACAGCAGAGCCGTTGCCTGTTGTGAGAGCAGCAACGCTGTGGTGAGGAGGGTGACAGCAGCCAGCCCCACTTGCTGCCTGCTGGGCAAACAGAGGAGGCTGGCAGGGGCAGAGGGGAAAGGAAGGCTAAAACATAACAGAAGTAATAGAAAGCAGCTTGACAATCTTTTCTCTATTTATGTATCAGCCCACAGAGGCAGGGGGAAGCTGTGTGCTGCATTCAGCTGTTGTTAGCTGCCTCCCCTGTGCCGAGGGTGAGGGAACTGCTATGAGACCGCAGCTGGACCCGCGGGCCAGCTCTGAGTCTCTTGAGAGAGGCGTGTGCTGTCCCTTCCCAAAGCAGATGCTTTGTTCTTGGGCTCAAAACCTGCTTTCCCACAGTTTGCACGTGAAGCAGTAAGTGGTGCAAGGCTGTTAGCTGTGTCACAGGGTTTTGTTTGTTTTTAAAATTGATTTGAAGGCTCCATATCTGCTGATGTTCAGCTAATAATGAAATGTTCTCAGATTTTCTGTGGCCAGTCTCTTCTCTTTGGCTTGTCCTCAGCGGTAAGCTGCTTTGCAAGCTGGCCCCAGCACAAAGCAATTGTTGTTCTTTTCCTTTCATTCCACTTGCTGGGGCATGAGCACCCTGTGGCCACTAGCTGCTCTCAAGCCAGCAAGATTGCAGGTGACTGTCTGTGCTCCCTCTCTTCCCCTTGCCATCATCGATGATGCCATGTTTGGCCCCAGATATTTCTTCTAGTCATTCCTGTGGTACCCTGGCCTGCAGTATTGCTAGGTGAGCTTTGGGCAGTATCTTCCAAGGCTTTTCTTGTCAAGGACTGATGAGAAGTGCCTTTTGAGAGAGAGAAAGATGAAGAGGAGTTGTCTGCATCTGTTTGCTGTCTGTGGGGCACCCAGGATTGTGAGCCTGGCAGGAGCCATTAACTCAGCAGGTCTGGATAGGAATTAGCAGTTGGAGATGTATTTCTCCCCCTGCATCCTGCTCCCTTGCTTTGTGGGGGGCTGTTAGCTTTCCTGGTGAAGCACATGCTCAAGCATCTCAATGACAGCATGCTCCTTTCAGCCTGAACATGTTGCCTGCTTGTTAGCAAGCCCAAGAAATGGTGGAATGCATCGAAGATGGCCTTTACCACAACGGCTTGCGTGGATTTCCAGGTTGCCCAGATTCCTTCCAGCTGCCCCATGTTTCCCATGGCCTCCCAACACGAGGACACCTCACTCTGCAACGGTGACTGACTGAGCTGTGAGGCCATGGGGTACACAGGGATCCAAGCAGCAGCCACAGGTATTCAGGGGACCTGGTGTTAAGTGGTACCTGGAGGATCAGTGTGGCTGGGAATCACCACCAGTGCCACCTCCCAGCTTGTCACCAAGCTGTGTCAGCTCCAATGCTTGCAACCTCTGCTCTGCTGACAGGTACTGCACCCCACCCCACTGCCAGAGGGAGGGCTGCTGGGTTTGGGAAAACTCCCAGCCCTTTCAGGATATACCAGTGCTGAATGCTTCCTTAGACTTTCATTTTCTCCCTAAAGGCAAGAGACACATGTTCGGGAACGGCAAGCAACTTTTTGCTTCTAACTCTTCCCAGTAAAATTGCTTACTTTCCATTCCGCAGGACAATTTAATCCTAGCATTTCAGCCAGGCAGCAAAGGAACTTTCCTGGTGTCTGAGGGGCAGAAGCACATGAAGTGGGGTCACATGAAGGTCTGGGGACCTTCAAGCCACAGTGGAGGCTTGAGTTTAGTGTCTGAAGTGCAAATAGTTGGTTGGGAGCACGTGTGGAAGCACTGCTGTGTGCAGCACTCTGTCTGCATTCGTCTTTCAGGCAACAAGCGGCAGCACGTTATCGGGTGTGTGAATACATATTTACTACGGTAGGCCCAGAAGGGCTTTTCAACAACTTTCCCTGCATGTGTTGCTAACAAGTCACTCTACAGATTTACCAAGTGAGCAGAATCGCAAATGTTTCTCTTTACAATGAGAAGTAATCAGAGGAGGTCTAAATGGCAAACAGCGATCCAATATATACATTTGTCACAGATATAACGTGAAGTCAGCTCAGCCTCTTTGATGTCACATAAACATGTCATTTTGAAGCGACTCAGTTTCGCTGGCATTTCATCAGCCAGTGCACAACAAACAGCGCCAATTACGCTCCTTCGCTGTTTATCATTTGCCTCCTTTAAAATGCCCATCCATTACCAGCAGAGTGGTTTGCAGTGTTTAGTCTCTGGTGGGAATGGTATTCCTCAGCCCCGAGGCAGATTTTCTCTTCTGCTGCTTAATTCACTGGTTTAATTATTGTGTGGGTTCAGAAAAAAACCCAAAACCTACCCTAAAATGCCCTGTATGTCAAACCTTTGTAATATTTAGCCTCTGAAAAAAGAGATGCTGTGGAAAGCTGCATTAGGAGTAGGATTTCTGTTTGAGGAGAAAGGGAAGGGCACGTCTCCTTGAGCATCCCTGCTATTTGTCTGGTTCCCTTTTCCCAAGGAGGAAGTCAGGCACGGCTGGGCCCAGGGGATTGCAGTCATGGCACAGGCACAGTGACCAAAGCATGTCCCACTGGCTCAGCTGCAACCAGGACAGTCCATGGAGAACCAGTCTGAATTCCCAACAAGGTGACCTAATCCCAGCACTTGTGCTCTAATGTGTGTCGCCAGTTAATGGAAGGAGGATGTGGTGCAATCCCTTGTCTGTTGGCAAACACATCATGTGTAACGTACGTCAGCCCCCACACGTACATGTGTGCGTGACGTAGTCATCAGATCCTGCACGGATGTTCTTTCAAAGAGTTTGGGAGATGGGATTTTACAAATGTGGTGCTTGAAACACTAATGCTACCAGCTGCTGAACTTACTGAAAAGAATACAGTTCTTCTGTTTGCTTCCCTGCTAGTAGTTAAAAAGTAATGAATCCTTTTATGCTTTCTTTACGTAATAAGCTCCAGCCAGAAAACTGGATGTTTCCTCGTCAATAAAATAAAAAAGAAATTCCCAATATTAAAGGAACAAAGATGAAATTGGGCAAGTCTGATGTTATTGTGGTTAACAGTCAATCAGAAAAACCAGAGTTTTGTTCTGCTGACTTAAAAAAGCATTAAGCTGTAAATATCTTACTCTGTTCTATTTTAGCGTTGGGGTTTCTTTCCTTTAAATTTAATCCATGACATAATTCACTCCCAAAGTTTTGGTGTTAGTTTTCTTCCCCTTCTTCTTTCCTTAAAACATCAAGCAATTTACATGGAAGGGCCTTGTCTTCCTAAGATCTACAAAGTTTATTGGAAGCAGTAATTTTTCATGTGCTAAAGTAATTCTGCTGCATGGTTAAAATGGGATTTTGCCACTGGGAAACCCAGTCAAAGAAAAGGGGCACAATGTCTGAGGTTTATGCTTGTGTGGGCAGAGCGGGGAGTGAGGTGGCTTCAGAAAGGATGATGTGGCTGCAACTTTCCTGGGCAGCTTGAGATACAGCCACTGGTGATGGGACAAATACCTTTGAGAGGGATTGAGATACCTAAGACAACATTAAATGTGGACACCCTCTGCTGACTCATCATCAGAATGTTTTTGATGAGGTTTTTGTACATGGCTGAAGATATTCTATGACAAATGCTTTTCTTGGGTGGAAAAGCCCAGCAACCCTTTACTGTCACACACGAACCCAGCTCCCAGACAATTTTACTTCTAGGGGGGATAGGTCCAGGCACACAATCTGGAGCCAAGGGCTGCAAATCCAGCTTGGCAGGGGTAACATGTTGGAAGAAAAACATACCTGAATAATTCTGAGCAGTTTATAGATGAGCAAAGTTGGACCCTCACATGAACTTGAGTTAGCAGGCAGATCACATTGGTCATAAATATAGCTATGCTGTAAAGTGAGTGCACACAAATCCTCTCTATATATTTTAAGTGCACTGACAAAGACTTTGGTTGCAGTATTTAGAGGAGAAAACTGTTTTCTTTCCCCTGAGCCCAAACTGTTCCCAATGAATAATTTGTCCAGTTCTAATGTATAATTAACATCCGAAGGTGGAGGCTGCTGTCGCCTATAAACATTACCATATTTCCATATTCCTACTCTGCAAGTTATCAGTTTTAAAAAGGAAACCGCACATGGATGCACACAGGAGCTAAGCCGGCCCTGTGACCTGGCAGCAGCGAGTGCCACTGGTGGCAGTGTGGTCACCAGAGCCCCTCACCCCATGCCCCTTTGCATTCTTCAGCCTGCCCTTTACCCCCAACAACCCCCTCCACAGCCTTTGCGTGCCCTCCTTGAAGGCTTATTTAAAGGCTTATACCAAGTCGTAGGTGGCCGCAGTGGGACTGACACGAAAGCAGCTGCTGGTCCCTTCCTGCCTGTGAATGGGGGCTGATTGCTGCCTGCTGAAAACTTCTCAAGGATCCATCCACAGAAACTATGGATGGGGTTTGGATCATCTGCAGAGAATTGATTTATTTGGAGTTTGTTTGTCAGTTTAGCTCTCTTTAATCTACTTCACTGAACAGATCCTAGGAACTCTTCTCTTGGCCTTTGGGGCTTTTACCATCTGCTAGCATTAATCACTCGATGCCAAACAGTGCCTATCGTTCAGGAACAAGGCTGTTGCAGAGGCCTCAGCCTTTTCTGGGGTGGGACCAGAGCTGGGGTGTGTGGTGCTGCTGACAGGGCAGTCACACAGCAGCGGCCTGCTGACATGGCTATATTGCTGCCCGCACAGCTGTAACCAGAGGGCAGATGGGAATCGGTGCTCCTGAGAGCAGAGCCTTGTGCTCCACACATCAGCCTGGTGCAACACTGTTCTGGGCCAGGGGAGTAATTTAATGGCACAGCACTGGTGGCGGAGCCATCCCAGCACAACCAGCAGATGGGTTGTTATGAAGGAATTTGTCTGTATCACCCCAGGACCCTAGTGCTGCTATCAGAAAAGAGCCTTTTTGTTGCCTTTCATCTTCTGAGTTGGTTGAAGGAGATGAGCGCCAGGATCCTCCCCAACAAGGCTGCAGCCCCAAGCCTTCACACATCTCTGCATGTGTGTGGGATGGAGGGGCCCACCAGTGGCTCCAGCCTGCATGTACCCAAACTGTGCCTCGCCTCCATCCTGGAGCTTTGCAGAGGCTCTTGCTCGGCACAGCCAAGGGCTGTGGGGTCTCTGTGCTGTGTTGCAATAACTCTCTTTGCAGTGTGCAGTGCATGGGAGCATATGGCTCTGTCTGGTTTGTTTGTTTGTTTTAGGGTTTTTTTGTTTCTTTCTATTTTGGTTTACTGTCACAAATAATTTAATTATCCCATGACTTGCCATTTCAGTTATGCATTGTCTCTGTTCCTGTTTGACTTGGGGGCAGCTGTTGAGCTGTCCAGATTTAGGGCTCAAATCTGCTCATCATTATGTGTGAACACAGCACAGCCCATCTTGTAAAACTGGCAACTCTGCACAAGGTAGGCATGTGTGAGAGCTGATGTGCTGGGATGCAGCTCACATCCCACACTAGGAGCTGGGACCAGCCCTTGGTCCCCAGGAGTGCCCTGTGGGACCCAGAGAAGCCCGAGCACACAGGGGGTGTTTGTTAGCAGCTGGGAAATGATGACCTACCTGAAGCACTCATGGGTTGTGAGGTAGGCTTAAAAATCAGCTCAGAAATATTTTTTGTTGCAGTCAACAAAACCAGCCATGAATCTTTCTTAGTTTTCTTTTTTTTTTCCCTTTTTTCCCCCTTTTTTTTCCTTTTTCTGTCCAGAGTCTCAAGTTTAGAGTCCTTCCTGTTCTCAAAATTTCTCCTCTTAGCTCTGATACCAAGTAGTTTAAAACCTTTATGCCACCTGTATAACTGGAGAGGTCAATGAATGAGACATAGAGATCAAGGAGTCCCCTGAATTCAGCAGGCTGGAGCTTGAAGAAAAATGCCTTTCAATAAAATGCCAAAAGATGGCTGTAATTAGCATTGTGTTGATGAAAGACAAATTAGGTGTGGCAGCCCTCGCTCAGAAAATGGAATCAACTTGTGTGTTGGTCCATCACTTTTTATCAAACTATTTGTGTTCATATTTATATCTGTAAATCCCAAAAAGTAGCTGTAAACTCTCGGCTGGAGATGGATGACTTGTGCCTCCAAGCACTTGCCCAGAGGAGAGCATTTGTTTGGCTTTTACCTATGCTTTTCTCCTATGTGGTGGATTTAGGAGGCATGTCCTGTGGGAAGATAGGGAAACAAACAATTCAGCAGTATCTCACTGGAGCTCTGCAGACATTTATAAGACATACAGCTGTTTCTCTTTTTAATTTGGAGGAATACAGGCCTCACAAACAGGGTGGTTGGTTGTTCCTACAAATAAAAGCCCACAGCTTAAAGGCAAAATATTTTGAAGACAATGTACAATAAGAGCCTTTTTTTTTTAGCCATGTAAAAGCTGTTTTATGAAATTAAGCTGGAAATATCATAAGTGGGAAATGACCACAGAATAAATAGAACCTTTTAGAAAGACAGCAAACATATGTTATTTATTTTCCTAGTAAATGGAAGTGGCAGATCCAATCAGCAAGAAACATCAGATAGTTATGACCATTTTAATCACATAAAAAAGTTCATAAGTTTTGTTTGTGGTACATTTAACATTTTCAATTTAGTGAAAGGGGGGGAAGCAAATAACTCATGTTTACCAGCAAACAAGAGATAAGATGAGACATTCTTCTTATATTGCCAGAAAGGGGACAAGAGGTAGAACAGTGAAGTGTCTGTGCCATTACCTTTTGCACTCCATGTGCTCATCTGGAAAGAATTATGACCCATTGCATCAGAAATATTTTAAAACTATCAAACTGTTCCAAAGCATGCACTGTACCCCATGAAGAGAGACAGCCTTCATGCCTGCCATTTCAGGAGGCTTGTCATCATGCCAAGGAAACCGATTTTACATAGGTCCATCTCTGCTTATATTTGCTTGAAGGCTTTAAAGTCACATTCAAAAATGTTAATGCTAGATGTTAATTTTAGAGATGGGACAAAGCAAGAGTTATAAAATAGCCAGCTGAGATTAAATCCCTACATAATGACAAGATGCTGATATGCCATCAGTAGCTGCAAGAGGAAAGTGGAAGGAGGGACAAGGAAATGTGGTGTGTCTTGGCTCTGGGGTGTATGTATATCAATGCTGACCAAAGCCAACATAGTGTTTGAGCATCTTTCCCTGTATTTTGGAAGCCATGCATCTCAAGTTGAAGCTTTGCCTCATGGATTTGTGCATTATGAAGGAAATAGTCATAAACAGATCTGTTGAGAGCTTGATCTTCCAAGTGTCCTTGTAGCTGCAGTGTGTCACTGTGTCAGCCCCAGCACACTGTCCTCTTTCAGTGTGAGTTACATAAGTTACAGAATATTCTGATTGGAAGGGACCCATGTGGGCCATTGAGGACCATTTCATTCTTAAATGAATGGCCCATGCAAGGATTGAGTGGTCTGGAAGAGCTGTATGTGTGGTCTGGAAGAGCTGTACAACTTCAACTGCACAGTGAGAAAGGTTAATTTTCTTCTTGGCAAGTGTTCTATTACAGCAAGAGGCAAAGGCTTGGATTTGAGGGACACAGAAGGAAAATATACAAGCAATATAAATACAAGGGAGTATTAACTGTATGTGGAATGGACTGATTTATTAAAGGAGACTGTGTGCTTTTGCAGATACCACATGTGGTGTTTTCTTTAGAGACAGCAGTAGATATAAAGTAATCTCATATCCTTGGGATATCAGCTCTATTGACTTCTATAGAGAAGTGAATCCAAAGAGGATAGAAGGCAAAAGCTCAGGGAAGTTCATCAGGGACAAGAAAAAGGAGTTAGCAGTAGGACAGCAGAAAGAAATAAACCCCCAGAAAGATTTAGGTGGAAACATGCTCAGAGTCAAGGAGCAGTGATGTTCCTTGAGCACCTTAAGTATTAGTGCAGGCAGCCAGCACAACCATTGCCTCACTGCTCCCCTCTACCTCACTTGCTTTCCACTGGGAAAAAAAAAACTTTTTAGATCTAGTCTAAGAGTTCAGGGATTAACCTACAATACGGGGCTTGATGATACCTGGAGTATAACTGCTTGGGGTGCACCAAGATCCCGCTTTAGTGGAATTGTCCTTGGTGGGATACCATCACAGTCAGTTAAACACAGACATGGTCTCCTCTGGCCCCTTGGCAGGTTCAGTTCTGGGCATATCAGAGATTTGAGGGTTTCTGGGCTCCCCAGAGGTTACTCTTGCTCATTGGCATAAAAAAGAAAGCCTGGTGCAATTTTTCTGTTGGAGAAAGCCTTTTATCACCTAAGAAATGTGGCAGGTGTGTTGCTGTTTTTGTATGGAGCAAATGCAGGTAACAGCTAAGTGACATCCAGAGCTGGATAGTTTGGTTTTGCAGCAGTGGGAGAAGCCTGGGAAAGCACAAACAGCTGGGAGAAACCAACTCTGCACAGGGTTTGGGGAGTAAGAGCACAACATGTCACTGTGGAACTCACTTCCAGATGCAAGTCTCTTCAGTGTCCTTCAAAGCACAAGGTCTGATGGGGGCCTTACAGATGGCTCCTTTCCCAAAGGCTGGATTTGGGGCCAGTCTTTCTTGGAGGCTCATGACTGCCACTACTTTGTCAGGGACCTAAAATCAACACCCCAGGTTGGGATGGAAAGAGGGTAAAGCAAGATTTTGGTATGTTAGATAAAATATGTTTCCACTTTTTGGAACACTGAAACGCCAAAAACACAGGCACATCTTAGCTGCTCCAGCAAGAGCAGCCACAGCATCAATGCTCAGTACAGGGCAGCTGACACGCACAGATCTCTGTCATGCACGTGCTCTGCCTCTATACGTAGATATACATAGTTAGCTTAAAATAAACAGTGCCACACAGCTGCTGAGTCAGAGACTTGGCCCTGCCCAGGAGCCCACAGCTTGGCATCACCTCTGTTCCCTCGGAGGATTTCCAGCATAATTTAGCCTTGAGCTTGATTAAGACCTTGGTTTGCAGCAGCCGAATAAAGGCTTATAATAATCAGGAAGATAAAAACAAGTCATAATGCTGTGTAGGAGAAAAGCAAAGCCCAAGTGTCACGTGGCAGGAGGAACGGCTGCTGTCATGTAGCAGTGCAGCCTCACATGCGGCGCTGCGGTGGATCCTGGGCACGATGCTGCTGCTGCTTCCAGTGCAATCAGCGTACAACAACAAAGTCATGCAACAGATGGTGCCCTTTTCCTCTGACCCCTGATGTTTTCTAGAAAAAAGGAGCATCCATGACACAACAAACATTAAATTAGTTCAACACAGCACCACACCAGTGAGCAACTTCAAGGTAGGTTCCATTGCCTGCCAGCTATGTTTTGCCACCCTAGATGGGGATTGAAGTCCTTCTGGTATGTGGAGATGGCCCTCAGAGAATGTTTTTTGTGCTGACTTTTGGGCAGGAAAATGGCAAGCTCAGCCCCTAGAGAGATGAAAAACTGGCTCCTGCTGATCCACATTCAGCCAATGTTTCTGCATCAAAGCATGAGTGACACTCTGAACATGGGTTCAGATACGGTGGTGGAACAGTGCAAGTGTGCACTCATGAACAGGGGAAGAGCCCCTCACTGCAGTTTGGTGACCAGTGCTGGGCTTGACAGTGCAGAGTAATGTCTCTTCTGCATTCAGGATTCTCTCTCTCTCTCTTTTCCCCAAACACACACAACCGGGTAATTAAAGTCACCAAAATCTTCTAATACAGGAAGGTTGTTGCAGTGGACTGGCTGGCCACCTGTATCATCAGNTTGAGACAAAACAAGGGTTGCAGGGCAGGAACCATTTGGGGTGAATTGCAGGGTATTAACTGAACAGAAGGTGAACTGTGGGGCAGTGGCTGAACAAAAAGGTGTACAATGAATCCAACTTAACTTACAAATTAAACCTTATAAAAATGCACCCCCACAGAAGGTCGTCTGCATTTCGTCAGGAGAAAAAAAAAGCCAGCACTGGCTGCTATGCAATGCTATGGACAATAGCTGGAAGAAGCCTAGCTCTTTCCTCCCTTGGAAACAGATCTCCCTTGCTAAAATAGACTTAGGCTGTTGCACTCTTCCTACAGGGTTGAACAGACAATTTTTAGAAAAGAACGATTATAATCCAGTACATGATGCTAATTAATCTTTGCATCTTAGGGGTCATTTACCCCTGCACACTGCTGCTCTGTGCCAGGAGCATCTTTGGGCTGTTGTGGTCCTGGGGTTGGTGGCAAGTCAGCAGCTGTGCCACAGGCTGTCCTTGTGGGAGAAGAGTGGGATGCTTCACTGCTAGGCCGAGCTGGGATTGGGTATGGCATCCATGGCAGCAATGGATGGCATAAAAGGAAGACCTAACCCTTGTACATGCCCTGGGTGGAAGAGTCCAGCACAGGACTGGTTACCAGCTGTGGGAAGCAGGAGGGCTAATGGCAACTCTCCACCATGTGGGAGTGATTAAGGAAAGAATTGTGCTGGATAGATCCCAGATGAGTTAACTTAATAAAGTTGTGGTCTAATTAAACCACATCCCTTGCATCTTATCTGTCTTCCTGCACATCCAGAGCAGTGCTCAAAGACTGTGTTGCGACCAAGCATTCACCTTGTGCTGCAGCCCAATAACCACTACCTGCACCCAGTCACTGGGCAGTGCTAATGGAATTGCAAGAGGATATAATCTGATTTCAGATTCTCGCTACCTGGAGTCATTGCACACTGGTCAAGTGCTCGAGGGTTATCCCTTCCTATAAAGAGGGAGGCAGATGCATGGAACTCTTTCAAACATGGCTATTTCTATTAAGTTTATCCAATTAACCTTGTACAGTATAGAGGTCTGAGACCCAGGAACAAAACTCATCATGTAAAAGGCACATGAAGTCTTCAGTAATGAAGTAAAATGCCTGTGAGTTTAAAGGGTCTCTCCTGCTCTCCCAGCACTTCAGGAGGTTTATTACTGCCCAGCCTCTCAGTGGCCAGGCTGGAGATGTCACCTGGAGGTGACAAATCTGTGTCTGGTGCCAGTTAAACAGAGGAGACGACGTTAGGGGGGACTTGGCAGGGTGTTTTTGCAAGTGGAGCCTCATATCTGCACCTGTGGACAACTGTTCAGTAAATACAAGAGCTGCCGGTGTGGTGTGCTGCGAGTAGATGTGACTTTTATTGCAGTTCTGTAAAAGCCAGAACCGGAGGGTGTCTGGGGTTGCTGAAGCAGCCCTGTGGGCTTTCCTCAGCCTCACCAGAGCGGTAGAGTGAGTCCAGGGCAGGACCTGACAGGGACCTGGGGTGGCCATGTCAGAAGCAGCATCCTTGGCATGTCCATTGATGTCTCAGTCTGCTGGCACTAGGAAGGGCTGCCCACAAGCTGGTCCTCAGCATGGAGCTGACACTGGACAGCTTGGGGGCTGCCACTATACTGATGTCAAAAAGAAAGGAAAAAACCTTTTGCCCTACTTTTATTTAGGGAAACTAACTAATGGTGACTTCTAAAATGCCATTCCTAACACATGTAGAAATCCTCTTGAGAGAATTTATGACTGACTTGTAAGAAAATAAATAAAAGCTTCTTTTGAGTGGGAGTGTAGGGAGTGCCTGCAGCCAGGACCAGACAGGCTGGTTATTTCTCACTTGGCACAATGATCATGGCTGCATTTCTGACTCCTAGCTCACACACAGCCAGAAAGCTGATCCCCAAAACTGTGTGCCATTGAATGACTTGGAAGGAAACAAACCACACGAGTGAGTCCTAATAGGAAGGCTTATATATCTGGTCTATGTCTTGCTGCAGAAATAAACAGCCCTTAACTGAGAAATCTTTGTGGGCAGGACTATAATGGATGAAGGAGAGATGCCTGTATCATTTTGCTCAGTTGGTCATTACATGGAATTATAACTATTATCAATAAGCCTTAATGTCATTATTTCACTATACTTGCCAAATGCAGGCTTGCACTCAAATAAACATTCTCCTTTAGAAATATTGCAGCCCATTAGCCAACTCAAGTGCCTGCAGTCCAGCAGCCTGCTCCTCACCTGATCAGGGGGATACGCTGTGCTGCTCCCACAGCAGCACCAGGGCCCCCACATCCCCTTCCCCACACCCCAAGGGCTCTGGGCAGGCTTCAGCAGGATGTGGACACCAGCAGCCACCTTGTTGTAATGTTTTGCTGAGTCTGAAAGTCCTTCTCCAAAGGAAAAGGAATTTTAGTGCTTGTGTAGCCGTATCAGCATCTGCAGTCTGTGCAGTAAATCTTGTTCCATGTTTCAGGATATTTATTTTCAAAGAGAGAATTAATAATAATTGTTTCCTCCCTAATGAAGATAAGTGTCACAGGAGACTCGAGCTATCGTGTATTTCATGTATATGGTCTCAAATTCTTCTGTATCTCTCTGCAATTTATTTTCACTCAATTAATTTTATTTTATGATAAAGTAAATGGCCCACAGTGCTGATGGGCATTAGCTGTGGAGCTATCACATTATAATACAATCAGGTTAACTCCTAGCACTATGAGTTAACACTCCCATCTGCCACACATGTCCAAAAAATTATTATCTTTCTGGAAAAGCACATCTCTAAGTCTGCTGATAACCTGCAGCTGGTTACTGTCACAGGAAGAAGGAATGTGCACCCCATGGGGGGCTGTAGTGCAGGACCTATGTTGCCTCTGAGAAGCACCAGAGCAGGTTAAATGTGTTTAATGTGTTTGATATTATTCATAGGATTTTTTTTAATTGTGCTGTTCTCAGTGTGTTAAACTTCTGTGAATTTTAAGCAGCAATTGGAAAAATTGAGTTTCAAAATATTGCAGACTTTGAAAAAGAAAGCTGATATTTTCTGAAGTTGCTTGGAAAAATTGTTACAAACATTTCTAGAAGGGTAATTTGCTGCATTTGAGAGAGAACAACATAAGATAATTCTTTTGCCCTAAGTTCTGTATAATATATTCACCGTCAGTAGAAAACACATTTTGTTCAAGAGGTCAGAGGTGCCTGCCTGCAGCCAGGATGCATTTCCCAGCCTCCCTCCTGGTGGCTTTGTTACATCAGTGCCTTGGGGCACTGCATCTTAGCAAGGTGCAGTTGGATGTGTGTGCAGAGGCCTCTCAGCATCCACTGGATACTGGAGAGGTATGCTCCTGCAATGTTGATGCTGTCCTCTTGCTGTGCTCCGTGGACTAAGGATGAGTCAAACCACAGCTGAGACCTGTCCCATCTTACCCATCATGCTGCTATTTCTTTAGAAAAGACTAGTCTATTCCACTTTGATGGCTTCAGTTTGAAGTAAATGAGCTTTTACTCAGAAAAAGGCTGAGTTCAAAGCCACATGTAAGGTTCAGAGCAAAGCTTAATGGTCATGTTTGAAATTTGACCCAAGCAGGAGCTTGTTGTGGAAATGCTGGAGCAGCCTTTGCTGAAGCAGGGGCCTGCTCTGCCACGAGTGTCCTCTTCTTGCTGGGTCTGCCAGGTGGAATAGGAACAGGCCCACCAAATGGAGGCACCCCACATTTGATAGGGGCCAAGTGGACTTTGCCCTGCAGCTCCTTGCTCCCACCACTGCTGGTGCCATGTGGGGCACTCACAGCAAGCAGCAGGGGCAGGACTGTTTGGAGGCAGTGGTGCTTCAGGCAGATCCATGGCTGGGGAGACACGGTCTGGTTTGATGTTGCAAGTACTGAGCACATCAAGTACTCCAGAGTGATTACACTGGGCTGAAAACAAGTTCTTGCTAACTGGTGAGATTTGAAGGCATTTGTTTTCTCACCCCAAATGTACCTGAAGACTTTCCTTGCAGTCAGTAAAACTGTAAACTTTTTTTAAACTTGGCTGTACTGCCCCAGCTCTAGGAGGTGATACTTGAGGGAATAACTCTTTACTGATAGTGATAAAAACGCTTTAGCCAATAATAACATACTCCCAGAGTCTGTGCCACTGGTCTTTCCTCCCGAAGGAAATCCTTGCAGCCTGGAGTAGTTTGCTGTGTAGAGAATGCACAATCTGCTGATTAAAAAAGAATAATTAAAAATCTTCCCAAATTTTACATATTAAATCAACAGCAAGTTGTGTCTCTTTGGTTTGGCCTACTCAGAACCTGACTTGAAGCAGCCCCTCCTGTGTTGCAGGGAGCATGAACTTGGGGCTGGCTTGTCCTGGCTGAGGCTGGTTTTAGCTCAAAGGAGAGATCTGCTTGAGCTGCCAGGATAGCATCCCACCTTCCCTCAGCATCCATGCCTGCAGCACTGGGACACTGTGGCTACCCTGGGGAGACACAGGCCAGCAGGAACCCGTGCAGGGGGCTTCAGGCAGCAAAATGGCAGTTTTATGGCTTAAGTGCAAACAACTAAAAACCCTTTCTGAACAAGCACCCAATAAAATTGTATTATTACATCCTGTGAACAGCTCCAAAATCCCTAACTTGAGGATATCAGCAGCTCCTCAGTGAAACTAAGCTAATAAACAAGTAGATAATTAACAAAGACAAACATGAATCTTGGTACCAGTGACTTCATATTAAGAAAACTTCTGGTTTTAATATTTGGCATGTATGCATGAAATAATTTATTGCTGTTTCAAAGCAATTTCAACTGTTAAACATTCATTGGTTTGCTGAAGGAAATAGTAAAAAAAATTCTTTCATGTGAACATTAGTTCTTAATTTTAACATTTCCTTATTTTCTATAATGGGATTTGATGTGGCAATAAGCTTTAGGAACAGATCTAAGTGGAAAAATATTGCTAGCAGGTGAAGGCTTTCTTACCAGATCCCTGGGCTGTCTGCAGGGCAGGATGGTTTCATCAGCAAGCACACTCTGAAGCACAGTGCTTGGGTGTTAGGAAGAATGACCTCTCTCCCGTGCTTCCCTGAGGAGCAGCCTCAGGGATAGCTAAATACATCTACAGAGGCACACACAGCACATCCCTGTGCTGCTGCTGCTGCTGCCCAGAGTGTGGGAAGTATTGATTTACTGAAGGTGCATGTAAATAAGTGCATCAGCTTATGACTGTGTGAGCAGCTGGGGGACCCGTGTACAGAAAAGTGCCATTCCATTGTCACTGTGGGTCTGCCAACCCCTGGCAGCCCAAGCCTGATTGCAGGCATCTGGTCAGCCCTGGTTCACTATGAGAGCTGCAAGAAAAGCTCTGCTTTGCTCAGAGCTGCTGCTAGTGGAGCTTTAAGTTCATCAAAAAACTGAGTTGTACATAGAAATCAGGCATTTTTCCACACACACAAATTCTGTGCCCTGTTTATATCTGGTTTACGCTTGTGCATTGATTGAAGAAAGCAGACATTTTGCTTGACAGCACTGTGCAGCTGAGAGATAGTATACAGAAACATCTCCAAAATAATTCAAATCTATTTTTGTTTTGCCAGCAGTCCTGGATAGTGTCATGGAATGGTACACCTTTAACTCTGAAAAACAAAAAACTCACATCTGCCCGGTGCCAAGTGCCAGAGTGACCTTATGCTGCCCCTGCTCAGCACCAGTGTTACAGCCCTGTGACCTGCCATGTGGCAGAGAGGTGGCTGCAATGGTGTTAGAGGAGCTTTGGCTAAAAAAACCCCATTTGATTCTGAAATAATTTCGAACAGCTAATACAATGAGAGCCGCAACCAGGACAGGGTGTGCTGCGCTCTCAGTTTGCCTTGCCAAGTCCCCCTACTTGTTCAGTGCAAGCCCGTGGCTGCCACCCCTTTGCAATCTAGGCACTCCATATGCAAAATGCATGGCACGAGCTCCCTGTCTCACCACAGCTCTATGAGCCTGCCTTAGAAAGGTTTAATTTAACAGACGCATGGAAAAGTGATGATATGGTTTTATTTCCCAATCTTATTTTACTGTTAGTGCTCTGAGATATAGAGAGGTATGGAGAGGAAAAAAAGTTTTGGCATACTTTTGGATAGGAAATTCAGTAATTTCTTTGCAGTGAATTTGATCTCCTACATTTTTCCCAGTTTGGTTTTCACTATTATTAGACACAAAAATTAGTAAAGCTGAGGTAAGAATTAAGGTTTGCAATTAAATTTTCTCTCCCTCCCATGGTTAGCATGAATTTGATGTCAATTTACAAGGAAGACTCCTTTCTGCAGCAATTAGCCTTCAAAGAAGTAGGCAGTAATGGAAATCACTGGCTAAATTAAAAAGACTGGCAAACCATGGTTATTTAGAGTTAAGGGGCACTTTCTGCTCGGTGCAGGGCCGCTGTCAGACTGCATCGCTCTCTGCCAGTGCCTGTGTGCACCCTGATGCCCCGCTGAGCATCCACCCCAGCACCTGAGTGAGCCCCTGCACACGGAAGGGAGCAGCAGACGAGCCCTGTGCGTTCATCTGGCAGCCTTTGTGTTGAAGTTGGAGGTGCTCTTGCTCCACTTGCCGCCACTCTTCCCCCGCGCCGCGAAACCGGGGAAGTGGGAGCTGCCCGCCTGCGCGGCGGCTGCCCTACATAGAGCGACATCCCGGGCTTGCATCTCATTTCAGTGCAAAAGTCAATCTGAATGACTCATGCCAAATCTTCCTATCTTGTCTCTGCAACTGTCAGCGTAGCAGAACTCCAATATGACTATACTTATTGGAAGGATTATTTTTAAGTACCAAGCATATATTTATATGTGCGTCGATACTTCATCATTTTCAGCTGAATTGATCTACTGGAGCAGAATAGTCCCTCTTTATAATAATCTCCAACATGTTAACTCATTCATCTGGGTAAGCCAACAAGTTCAAGTGAGGCCTCCAATATGTTAATTATTCATGCATGAATCTTTTATTTCATCTAGCCTCATCCGCCCCAGACTGCCTTTTCTAGGAAAGCTCTCTGTTGAGAAGAAAGCAACAAATACTGTACAGTGATTTGACAGGGAAAAAAAATCATCTGCATATTCCAAATTATAAATTGTCTAGTCTCAGCCTTTTTTCTCTACTGCCATCTATTGTGCAGCAAAAAATGCATAGTTCAGTGACATAAAATCATGAGTTCTGGTTTAAATGAGAAGGTTTGGTGGTGGCTTCTGGGTGCTTGCAATTGCTTTAGCTTTATAAGAGAAACTATTAAGTTAATAAGGAAAAGTAAAACTGACCAGGAAGCAATAATTAGGAGGCCTTAGGAGCACCTAAGAATATAGATAGGATCTGGTGTTAGAAAGTACAAAACGGGCTGCCAGGCCTTTTCTTGTAAAAATTCCCCATAAAGGGGAAGCAGGCCCTGGCTCCCTGGACAGTTGGCACCTGGATGTCCCAGCATGGGGCCACCCCATGTGTGGCCTTGGGCAGGATGGACACAGGCTCCTGTCCCACTGTTGAGGGCTTGTCCCCACCCCAGGCAAGCCAGGCAGGGGCCCCTTGTCTGTGTTTCTGCTCCCCCTATCCCCTGCGCAGCTGCAGCCCCTCCAAAGGGCAACTGCTGTCAGTACCTGTGCAACAACAGAAGCTGACCAGAATGGAAATGAAGGTTTTCTCCTCTGCTCCTTCCCTCTTAGGGGCTGCCTCCTCTCTCCAGAGTGTCTCTGCATTTCTGCAGAATGGGTTGTGCCACCGGTGCAGAGAGTAAAAGACACTGTTGCTGTCTGCAGTGATAGTAACTGGGCAAAAATGCCTTCAGAAAGGTGTGTGCTATGGGCCAAGTGTTTTTCCTTGTGGGATTGGTTCAGGTGTATCAGGTGCTTTGTCTCTTGCTCATACTGATTTTACACTAACCCTACTCTCACTGGATTACTCTTGGTTTACCCAATGTGATGGGAGAACTCATGGCCAAAACCAACCTCAGAGAGCCTAAGTTTTCAAAAATGTCACCTGGCTTCAAAACTAGGCCCATGTAAGTTTCTCTCAGGATCTTACTCCCAGCCCTGGTGGCCAAAGACTGGGACCCATCATGACAGAATGCAGCAGGCAACCCTCGGCCTCTGTCCTTGCTCTGCTGATGGGATGTTGTGCATGTGGCCTCCAGTGCGGCAGGTTACTGGTGACCACTGGTCCTTAGGGATGCCTTGTCCATGTAGGCAAAGACAGACCTATCAGTAAAGGGAGGATTATCTCAGGGTGAGCCCCTCACTGAGGCACAGGAAATGCATGGCAGATGCACCAGCTGCTGCCTGTCCTGCTGTAGGGGCAAGGTCACATCCCGGCTGCAGGTTGGAATACACCTGTATGGCATCAAAAACAGTAAATCCACAAAGCAGAGAGAATTCAGCAACAAAATCAAATGCAGTATCAAAGTAGCATTGATGTATGCTTGAAAAGATAAAATCCTAAAGATTTTATCAGAATATTTTCAGGTGAAAAAAAGGTTAAAATAATGAAAATTAAGATCAAGTAATGGCAAGTATATGAAAATTAACAACCACCCCTAAATTCAGCTTGCATGAAAGACAGCTGAAAGCCAGTTACTGGTGGCGTACGTATGACAGAGTATTGAATTGGTTTTGAACACATGAATGGTGTAATGCGCTGTGGCCCCAGGGCAGAAAAGAATACAGCCATCACAGCAAGTAGTTTCCTCCACCAAGGGCCGCAGCAGTACCTGTTTTACAACTTCACATTTACTAAAAAGTCATTCATCTATATCTAAACCAAAATGACATTACATATTTTCTCAGATTTATTAGTAAACTACTAAGTAGTAACATTAAGCTTTTAGAAAAAGATTAACGACACTGGAGCAGTAACCTGTCATCTTAATTTAAGGGAAAGTCGCTGAGAATGCTCACTCTTTGTGAGGGAACATGCAAAATCCTTTGCCTAATGGATGTGGAAATGGTATTAGATCCCTCTCGCATCAGGACATTAAGAGCACGTTATTGGTTCTTTATTTCCTTGTTTTTAAGTTTGGAGCTGGTTTTGTTTGGGGTTCGTTCGCTGCTGTGCCCGCTCCCCCAGCCCCTCCCGCCAGGCCGGAGCCCCTTCCCGCTGCTGCCCCGCCCGTGCCCGAGCCCCGCTCCCGCAGCCCGGGAGCCGCCGCCGCCCGTGCCCGCTCCGCTCCTCCGGCGCCCTGTGCCCGCCGGGCCCGGGTGCCAGCGCTGAGGGGCACAGGGAGCTCCCTCTGTATCCCTGCTCAGCCGGGCAGCATTCTTCCGAGGCTTAGGCCATCATGTTTGGACTTCAGGCTGATTTCCCTGTTAGCAAAGGCTATTTTGGTGGTGCTGGAAGAACCCAAACCTTTCAAACAAGTTAAAAGCAGAGATGGGAACAATTGCCTGCATTTGCTGACATGTAACAAACATGATTTTTTCCCTCTTAGGCTGTGAGGGGCAATATCAACACATATTTTTGTCTGCATTTGCTTCTCTCAAGCATCATAAATGGCAGCAACTTCAGTCTAGGAGCAGAGACTGATCTCTTCTCTGTGGTGACCAGTGAACAGGACACGAGGGAATGTCCTGAAGTTCTCTCAGGGGAAGTTTAGGTTGGATATTAGAAAAAGATTCTTCACCCAGAGGGTGGCTGGGCACTGGATCAGGCTCCCCAGGGAAGTGGTCCCAGCACCAAGCCTGACAGAACTCAGGAAAAGTTGGACAATGCTCTCAGGCACATGGTGTGATTCTTGGGGATGGTGCTGTGCAGGGCCAGTAGTTGGAGTGATGATCCTTGAGGGTTGCTTCTAACTCAGTTTATTCTGTGATTCTGTGAAAAGTGGTCCTGGTTCCTGCTGTCTGGAATAAAGCTGCCCAGCAGAACCCCACAAACCCACCTTTCATAGGAAGCTCATGGTTTGCCAAGGCAAATATATCTCCATAACATGTGGATTGTCCTGCACCTGTGATGGCAAACCTGCCAGGCTCTGCTCAGTGTTGGTAAACTCTGGAGATGGGGTATCTGTAGACTTGTCCTTGCTGGAATTGTTCCACAAAGCCACCCAGGAGCCCAAAAATTGTAGTGCCTGGCTGTGTACCGCCCTGCATGGCGCTGTGCGACAAAGGCCACCAGATGCAGCTTCACCTGGTTGTTGCCAGCTGAAATGTATGTTGGCT
Source organism: Illadopsis cleaveri (assembly GCA_013399915.1). NCBI lineage: Eukaryota > Metazoa > Chordata > Aves > Passeriformes > Timaliidae > Illadopsis > Illadopsis cleaveri. The sequence continues at coordinate 569,979 of VXBB01003619.1, read as the reverse complement.
TGAAAAATGATAAATTTGAACTGTAGCCCAGAATTAATTTACATTTACATTGGAACCAAAATGCTGCTAAGCTGCTGTCAGGACCTGGTGACACTGTTGCTTTACTATGCCTTAGTGTAAATGAAATGGAAGATGCCAAACTATAGCAAACCAAACCTTGTAAAAGCTTTTGAGTCCATTTGAACATGGAGGCAGGCTAAACAGAATTATCCATATCAAGGCTGGACAAAAAAAAATTCCTGATTGTTTCCCAGACAAGCAATCATCAGTGTGTGCTAGTAAAACCACATGTGCTCAGATAGCACATTTGGCACAAAACTCCAAGCCCACTTGTACCTGCAATTATTGTCCTAAAATCCCTTAGAAAACCACGTAAGGGGAGAGAGCACACAAAAATCTTGCTAATGATTCAACAATAAAATATAATACAGGTACTGAGTCAGTATTGCATTCTGATCCAAAGCTCATTTGGGTCAAAGCATAATTCCAAAAGAATGGGATACAGATTGGATCAGCCCTTAATGAGGTGTCACAAAAGAAGTGTCAGTAAAATATACAGGCCAGCATATATTTTATGGGGAAGATAGTCTGAAGTCAACATTACAATTTACTAATTCAGTAGAACAGCTGGAAAAATAAATTTGTTTAGCTAGAATAGCACATCTATTTATTGAGCCTCCTTCTGAAGCTGTTCACATATCAACAGTAGGATTGGTCTCTAAAACATGGGGGAGGAAAGGAGGGGGATGATGGTGAATTCAAATTGATGCACTACTTATTCCAGACTAGTAATTCAATTAATGATTTTATAGACCCTACGCTGTCTCACATTCTCAGTCGTTCTCAGGCAAATGAGATGGGGAATCAAACAATTAGCTGGGGTTGGCAACACAGCGTGTTCAGCCTGAGCAAAGTGCTGCACAAAAGCCACCCCTCTCGCTTCCTGCTGGAGTGTGGGGCAACAGGGAGCTTTCCTTTGGCTTCTGGAGAGGAGGCTGGGCAGCTGCGTTCACACTCTGGCTATCAGAACCTTTGGTCTGTTATTCTCACCAACAGCACTGGACTGATCAGCACCAATGCAAAACACTTTCATCTCGTTACTCTTATCCATAACCTTTTTGGCAGCAGAAAAACCCTAACTGAGCTTTTCCATACTCGATCTTTGCTGAGGGCTGATGACATAAGGAAATAGTTGTGTGTGATTTCTGAGTTATGACCAAACTTTTGGTCAAAGCTACAGCAAAGCCAGTGCTTGAAACTTGAGATGAATGTAAACTTAATTCAGGAAATTGTTTCGGTACCTGCCTAATTTTAAGCAGTAAAATTCTCCTCCTGCATTCACCTGAATTACTGAAGTGTTTGAAGATAAACATTTGCTGACATCATGGCCTGAGACCCCCTGGTCCATGCTACTCTCAGACCTGGATGAAGATGGGACAAACAAAGTGAGGGTCTCCCCTAAGTCATGGTTTAAGTATTTAATTTTGCTCGGGTACTTCATGGCAGTATTTGTTGTTCTGCATCAGCAGACCTGCCATCAAGAAGCTATTTTGGTATGCACATGTGCATGTACATTGCAGACACTGGTCGTCATCATGTCCCCTATCCTGCCTGGGTAGGTTGGCTGGATGTGAGTGGGTGCCCAACAAGCCCGTGCCCTGGCATAGTCTGGAGTAACAGCCTTTCTGGATAAGCAACAGGCATGCAGCATCAAGGCATTCCTACTTCAATCTTTTTTTCCCAACATTCATCCTATTAGTCATTGTTTTGTTTGCAAATGAACCTCTCTCTGAAGACTTCAAACTGAAATTTTGCTAAGACATCTGACAACTGCCATCCTTGATCTCAAGGATGCTCTGTGCCCAGGTGGCAGGAGGCAGGCAGGAATGCCAGCTGGACACGCTGCCAGCACTGCCTGTGCTGGGCCAGGGTTGCAGGGAGAGTTGCACCCTGTGCCTTGGTGCATGCAGGGCATGGCCTCAGCACTGATGCCTGCTGCTAAGGCACACTCGGTTATTTTCTTCCTGTGCAGCAAAACTATTTTTTTTCAGGAGGCCAGTGGAGGTCTCTATATTTTATTCACATAATCCAGACCTTCAGTGTCAGTGCCTGAAACGAATTACTGTTTATATTAGAAACTTAGTTTAATAAATTAAGTCTGGTCTATGACCTGTCAAAGTTCCTATAGTCTGCAATTCATATAGAACAGATGCCTTTTCCATGACTCTTAACTAGAAGTGGCCAACTTGATTGCTTCCTTTTTGCCATTACTACATTCTGTAGGTTTAGTTATCTACTGCCTACAGAGAATTCAAAACAATTTAAAAGGGCATCTGGTATAAAGCACTCTCTGGAAAAAAAAATCTTTCCATATACAATAACTTTCTGTTTAGGTCAGAGAATTATTCAATAATTGGCACTTGTTTGACTAGACCATTCAGAATCAGTTTGGTTTGGGTTTTTCAATTGTAGGTAGAATTACAGGACTTTTTTTTTTTTTTTCCAAACAAGCAGGTTTATAAGCCCTAATTTCCAACATATTTGTGGCATTGCTGTGATTAAGACCTAACAACTAATTTTTGTACAAGTAACAAACACATATTTCAAAAGTGCCATAAATAATTCAGTGACTTTTTTTTCCTCCAGATTGTTTATAAATTATAAATTTTCATTTACTCTGTCCTAGTTTTATATAATACTGATAAAAACGAATAGCTAAAAGCAATGATTTAATTGAATAACAGAAAACAAGGGTCGGATGGTCAGAGAAGACCTCTCTGACTTGTGTTCCACTTTCTCAGTCACCATCATTTAAAAGGCTGGACCCGCTAATACAGGCTGTTAGAAGTCCTCACTTCCAATATTTATGTTTTGTGAAGCACTCTTAATGCACAAACAGTTGTCACATGAAAAGTTAATAATGAAGCACATCTATGAGGATGAAAAGAGAGCAGGGCTGATGCTCATTGCATCAGGAGTTGCACGTCCAGGCATTTCCAGGTAATATTTTTTCTGTGTTACACATTAAAATGATTCTTCGCAGGACCTCAAGCCTGCCAGCACAGCAGAGGGAGGTTGCAGGACTGGGACAAGTCCCCACGAGGACCACAGGGAACAGCTGCCTGATGAAATTTTTATCATGCTCCCTGCTAACATGTAAAGCTTTTGGGATGGGCTGTAGCCACGTCGTGGTTAGAAGTGAGAAACATTTTTCCATGTTCCTGTGTCTGTCACAGCCTGTGAGATGAAACAACCACAGGACAGCCTGAGCCAGGGCCACTGCAGCTGTGGGTACGGTGACCATTTGGCAGAGATCATTCTGTAATGGCTGAGAAGGGGTGGCTGACAGTGGGGCTGTGCAGAACTTCTTCACCCCTCACCCCAACACCTTTGAGTTTTACTCCTCTGCTGCCCAAAACATGCTTCTCCAGGAAGGCTTAGCTCCTTTACAAACTCGTGTCCCAGCAGAGGGCTGTGGCCTATGAGTTTCCCATCTATATCCAGAGGATATTTAATGTAACTGGCTGCAGTTAGTACTTTCTTTGGTGATGATTTTCACAGTTCATGCTAGCTGTGTCATGCCACTGAACACAGATTGTGTTCTTCTGGGAAGTTCTTTGCTCTGGTGCTCTCCTCTTTGAGCAGAAAACCAGACTAAGGCCAGGAAAAGAGAAATCTCCAAGCTGGATGGACCACCAGTCTGTCTGGTTTTGCAGCCTGCTCCCACCCGTGGCAAAAGCCCCTTGAGCTAGAGAAAGGTGAAGGAAATTTTGTAATGCCAAGTTTGAAATGATAGTTTGTTAACCTCTGCAAATGAGCAGCTTTCTCATATCCTGAGTTGTGAGAGGTCCCTTCCTGCAGCAATGCGCTCTGCCTGTCCCAACTGGGAGTGAACACTGTCTGTCTTGACTTGCTGTTTATTTGGAAATCCTCTTTAATTTTTTTTACTATAGAGGTCAGTACTAGCAAATAAATGTGATAATGTTGCAAATTGCCAGGAAGGATGACATGAGGAGGAACATGCTGACACCCCCCACTACAATAGCTGTGTCAACCAGTGAGCAACACCAACCTGCAAGTCCCAGGGTTTCTGTTTGTAATGTGGGGATGCTGCTCTGTCCCACTGCAGCTGCGTGAGTTTACACAGCCAAGAATCAGGCCCAGAAGCCTTCAAAAACCCCACCAGTTACCCAGTGCAAGCAGAGAGAAGGGAATGCATCGATAGCAGGTGAGAGGGGAGCGGGGGCTGCCAGGTTTCTGCTGGGAGCTATGCTTCATATCAAGTGATAAGCGGCCGCAGGGACAGCACACCCTGCTCAGGGCTGGGGCACACAGGGTGTGTTGAAAGCACTGCCTGCTCCCTCAGCCCCAACTGCCACCATCTCCTCGCAGAGCTGGGCTGCCATCAGGGGCTCAAAAACTCTTTGTCCTGCCTGCTTTCATAATTGATCAGGACAACATGGGTGATAGTGTTGCTCATTAGGTGTAAAAGTTGTTTCCTCTGTGGAAAATGGAACTGCACAAGGACAGTTATATATACGTCTCTGTGTTTATAGTAAGTATACATGTAAATTATGTATACCTGTGTAAGTAATATGTAGAAGCATAATTCCGTGTGTGTGGGATAGAAACATCTCTTACTCTGTCTAGACCTACAGTCTTATGCAAATACATTTTGTTGGACATTCAAACACAAAACAAATAGCAAGTAGAAATCAGGATTGGGAAACTAGAATGTAAAAGACAGAGCTAAGAGCACACTCTCTGTGCACAAGTACAGAGCTGGTGCATGGTTTGCTTTCCTACAGGAGGGTGAACAACACTGGAGATAGGGAGCACTGGGAAAATGTTTTCACCTCACCGGTTTTAGTGCAGCACCTACGTTTTGTAAAATAGATGGCTGCAGAACTCATCCCATTGTAGTTGCTGGCAAAATTCCTGTTGGCTTGGGTGTTTTACATTGTATAGTCATCTCAGGTTTCACGTAAGAAGGGATTTGGTACTAAACGGGGCTCCTAAGTGTGTAATTGTAAGGGTTGATGGTCTGTGCCATGCATGTGTTTGGGCACAGGTTCAAGCACCTTGCTGAACAGCACTCAGACTTACTAACTTGACTAAGGCACTGCTGCTTCAGTGAAAGGCTTCTCAGTTTATATAACTGATATTTTTTATTACCTGTCAGGCCAAAACAGGAAAGGATCAATTCAGAATGTTACTTCCAAAGGTACTTATTCTCTTCTCTCATGCTTCCTCTATGATTTTTAACTTAAGTCCATTCAGAAACTGTATGTAATTTCCAGCTGTGTCTTTCTTGGCATTTTTAAATTCATTTATTAATCTCAAATTGTTGGGAGGTCGGTCTTTCTTTTCCTTGGTCTGAGTGTGCTTTTCCTGCTGTAGAAATGACATGATTGCAATCTCCTGGCTATGCTCTTCTCCTTCAATTATTCCATTCTGAAACTTTCTTCATGTCTCTAACCCTTTTTTTTTCTTTTTACTGGCTTGTCTTTTTTTGACTTCTACCCTTTATTTTACTGTCTCTCCTCTTCACAATGCTCTTATTATCTTGACTTTCCACAGCCCTTTTGCAAGCCACTAGCCAAGGCAATTTCAATGTATTTGAGCTTGCCAAAGTACTCTTGGATGGTCACTGCAATGGAATTATACTGTACTGAACCTAAATTTGACCCGCTGCTGCTCTGATTATAGTCCTGCCTGGTCTGGATCGAAAAACCCCATCACATTTAAAGAGACAGGTTTCCTATTATCTTAAGAGGCAGCTGTCATTCTCCCACATTTCTTCTTTGTCTAATTAGTTTAGAGAAATTATGTCTGTCAAAACCACTCCTGATGGTGATCTTTGTGCTCCTCTCCTTAAGCTGAAATGCCATTGTCCCATGGGCCGTAAGGGGTTACTGTGAGAGACTCCATTATAAAGCACTGTGAAATGAAACATTTTTTCAGCCAAATCCACATGTGCCTGGTTCATAGACCACTGGAATTAGAGAGACTCTTTCCACTGACTTCAGGGCTTTAGATTCTGCTCGATTTCTATTTGCCCTAAAAAGTGCAAGCTTTTGGCTAACGCCCCATAGCATTGTCCTCCCAGACACAGCTTTACCTCTCATACTTTTGACTCCCAATCAAAAAGTTTCTGCACTGACCCTAGATGACCTCCCAGGGTTGTTTTTCATTCCATTGCAGGACTTCTGTTTTTTCAGCTGTTTCACCCCAGCTGGAATCACACATACAGGGGATTCAGTGGCAGAAAGAGAATTTTACAGTGATTCTAAGGGTTCAAATGTAGCAGCTCCCGTAGTTTATGTCTATATCCATATGGATGCTGTGTGACCCAGGACTGTGCATCCCTTTTAGTGAGCACATGGAAAACCAGTGCATGCAAATGCCAGGATCTGTTGGAGTCAGGATTCAGGGCCATTCTTGTGAAGATTTCTGGAGTAGAAAAGCAGTGGGATAGCTTGAAATTGCCCACACCAGTCAAGACAGGTGGCACACTGTGCTGCACAGCAGGAGGAGCTGTCAGCCAGCACCTCGAGGCTCCAAACCTCAGCTTCCTGCTGCAAGACCATGTCTTAGAACAGCCAGAACAGCACTGATCTGCTGTTCCACTCCCTTTATTTAAAGTCATTTTTATTTCATGAAGAAAAAGAAATATCCCACAATGCTTTGGGCAATAGAAATAAGCATCTTCATTTTCATTTTATTTTTTGCATTCTATCACTGTTACTTCATTTCATCTTTCTCTCAGTCTCACTATATGTACCAGCAAGCTCAGCATCATGATTTGTGGCAATGTATGTGTCCCTGGATGTTTTTCCCATTTGCAGAGTGTGATATGAGACCTAAGTTTCACGTATCCAGTGATACCTGCTGAGTTGCTGATACCCAGCTCTGGTTGGGTTTGAGCATCTCCCTAAATACCTGAGTCATATCTGAAAGCATATGGCAATGAGCTGTTGGATTCCTGAGGCTGTTGCAATGGCACTGCTGAACAATGCCTAGTTGAAGTCCTGTTGAGATCAGTGGGAATGGATTTAGGGGCAAATGGGCATCTTGGACAGCCCAAAGCCTGGGAGCGCTAGGAATGATATGTATCATGGTCAGAGATGGCAAGCACTTGGCTCCAGAGTCTTGGAAGAGTTCACACATGAAGTCAGGCTGCAGAGGCAGCAGAGGCAGGAGTAGCTTTGGATATCTGTCTACATAAAGGTCTCTGTTCTGTTTTACTCAGTAAACTCACTTCAAAAGAATCTGATTTAAAGAAAAATACAGCAAGTTTTTAGTGCATGGAGATGCAATCTCGCCTGGCTCTTGCTCCCAGGCAGGGGAACAGGGGTTGGCTGCAGTCACACAATTGGGTCTCCTCCCTGCACACAGATTCAGGGTATCTGTGTACCAGCCTAAATATGAGCTGGGGGCATCAGGACAGTGTCTGCAGACCTGGGGACTCACAAACATCTCTGAGACAACTTGTTAGGATGAAGAACCAGTGCCAGGAGGATATTTAAACACCACCAACAAAGTAGTCATAAAAAGCTGAATTATTTTAACATTACCTCTGTACATATCTGTCAGCCTTTAGGGATGGTAATTCCTTCCGACTTAAAAAAAATCTATCAATCCCTTTTTGATGCCTCCTTCCTCCTTTCTCTTGGAACATGCCTTTATTTCTGAAGCTGCCATACTGATACCTCTTTGTTCTTTCAAGATGCTCTAAGGATTAACTGTGAATCCCCCAGATATTTTTCTACAGGTTTAAACCCTGCAGATCCACAAGCAATACGTGATTTATCCAGTCTACCTGATGAGCTCTTGTACAGTCTTGAAGCTGTCTTTCTCCCTTTGATTTCTCAGCGACTCTCCTCCCTCTCTGCTGCAAGGACAGTGAGTAGTTGCTGTATACTGTGCATGGCTGGTGTCTGTGCTCCATTTTTTTGGTTGCCCCAGCTCCCTGATGATGTGTCCAAGGGCTAAAGCTGTAGGGAAGCCCCTGGCCCCTCTCCAGTCCCATGGAGCTTGGAGGGGCAGACCCCTCAGTGCCTCTCGATTATTTCCCATCTGCCGTGAAGCTTTTTCAGGCATTCTCTTGGCTATCAATGGCACCTCAGTGTTTTGTAAAAGGATTCTTCATCCCTGTCCCTTGATGGTGTTGTTGAGTCCCTACTTATTCTCTTCAAGGTCTCCAGCATCGGCAGAGTGGTGGCGTCTGCAGATCGCAGGTGGCTCAGGTCCTTGGGTCCTTTTCTTTATCCTTGGAAGCCTTGAAAGTTTTCCCCAGAGATGAGGTGAAGAGTCTGTTAATTTCACACTCCAAAATAATCTTTGCCCTCTATTTCTCATTCTTGAATATGACTGTGTTATCCAAGGAGATATTTTAGGGACCCAAGAACAATGTGGGGCTTCTCCGGCTTTCTCATCCAGTGCTCCCACAATGCTTTTATTTCCATTGTCTTGAAGCATTTCTTGCCATTCACAAAAGCCAGCCACAATGCCCTGCAGGCTGCTATCCCTCTGGCTCCATGCTTGGAGGCAACCAGCCAGACAAGCTGGCAGTAAATATCTAAATCTTGGCAACACTAAGATAAATTACTTTCCCCTGCGATGCAGAAGGTAGGGGCCATAGAGCACCTTGGCATGTTTCTGGCAACTTGCATTGCTGAACTGTGGAAAGTGAGGAAGAAGGAGGCAGCCCTTGCTCCTGCCCACTGGGCACTGGTGCCCCAACAGAGGAGCCAAGTGCTGGGCAGGAGCCCAGCAAAGCATGACACCCCCCCCAACCAGCTGGTGTCTTCTCTTTCCATCCCAAGCCTTTTATCCAAAGAGGTAGAGAGAAACGTGTGGGATTTGCCTGCTGTCCTTGCAATTGGTCCTTCCTGCAGTGTGATGCCATCAGTGCAGCCCATTGGCTGAGCATAGCTCTGTGCCACTGGCCCAATGACACCCCCACAGCATGATGATCCTCTGGCACCTCTGTCCTCAGGTGCAGCAAGGACCAGGTTTTACTCAGAGAGACTGGTGATATGAAGGAATTGTAGCAAATAAACTTTTGTAGTTTACCAGATATGGTCACATTTCTAGTCAAATTTTCTCCTACAGCTTTGATTCAATTTCAGCCAATTAAAGTTCTTGCCCTCATCTCATACTGTAGGTCTTGTGCACAGTGGCTGGGAAAAATATAAACTTGCTGAGTTCCAGCACATTTTTAATGGTGCAAATGGGATTTTCCAGAGTGGAGCTCGACATATTTTAAAATTAGAATTTTTACACAGAAGGATCCAGGAAGTGCTGGATGAGTGGTGGTGGCAAATGGTGAGGCACCCATGGGTGAGCAAGGGAGGACAAAATCATGGGCTGAGCTTGGCTGGGAAATAATGAACCTGGGAAAATGCTGGGGTAACTGACATGTTCACACCACTGCCATGCCACCTGGGGAACATCTAAGCACAACTTTTGGCTGACCCTACTGTCATCGTCTCTTCCTACTAGAGAAGAAAGTCTGTGTGTATCTGATACCAAATATGGGCCTTCACTTCTGCGCTGTGAGGCCAGGCAGCTCATGAAGTGCCAGTCTGCTCTGTGCAGTGTGCAGACCACTCAGACCTCACCCTCACTGAGCTGAGTTTATGGGAAGACTGAGGGGTCTCCTGCTTCTCCCTTCCCCTCATCCCCAGATCCCCACACCAGGAGCTCTGAGCACACTGCCCAGCACTGGTGGGGCGCAGTGCGGTAGTTCAGGGAGGGGGCTTGGAGCAGGCTTGGGAAACAACAGGATGTTTTAATTTTTCCTGCAAAGCTTTGCATAAGAACGGGTGTTATGTTTGGCTGCATAGAGGCGTCCTGTCTTAAAGAGCTGGTTTCCTTCTTGCCTGAGGGGGAAGGAATGATATCAACCAGATTTGTTGAATACTAGCAGTTTTATATGTCATCGTTGGGACTGTAAACACTTTGGGTCATCAGCCCTCTCTTCTCCCAGGCCTTTGCCTGGGTCCTGCATGAGGAGCCCCTTCCCCTTGTTTCTTGATGCTGCAAAGACACTAAGAAATCACAGCAGTATTCCTATTCTGCCCCAAAGTGCTCACAGCTGCAAGGGTTCTTCTGACCCCCAGAGCTGCTGCTGTGGTGTCCCCAGCAACACTTCTGCCATTTTAGGCCACTCCCTTCCTGATTTCTGTTTCCTTGCTTATGGTCAGGTGTATTGCCAGCATGTTTTGGGGCACGTATCTGCTGCATGGGCTCTCCTGTGACCTCCTCAGTGATGGCTGGTCCCTATCTCCAGGCTGCAGCAACCAGGCAAGGGCACAAGTCCCTAAACGAGCACTCGTTTGTAGAAATGAATGTGTCTTCCTGATCACTTGGGCAAAGAAAAACCATATGTGTTTTGGATTAGTTTTCCCCAGATGTTTTTCAGCTTACATTTACCCTCGAGCTGAATGGGATTTGTTTATGTGCTGCCCAGGTTTCCTGTCCCCGTGGACCCTGGCACTGCACCCCTGCAATGTCCACACTGCCCCCTGCCCCTGGGACAGCAGGTCTGATCCCTGAGGGCTTTAGAAACTCTGCAGACTCTACCATCCCTAACCACCCAGCACTCTGGAGACCCTAGCGCCTGTTATGCCACAGTGCTGGCAATGCCCTCCTATCCCCAGTGTGGTGATGCACAGGTGGCTGCATCCAGCTTGTCCAGTGGAGTTCTTTCTCCAGCTCTCCCTGCTTCCTGCAGTCCCACTCTGCTCCACACCCAAAATGCTCTGTCTGTGGCCTGACTGCAGCTGTTCCAGCAGCTGGGTTACCCAGCACAGATCATCACAGATCTGTGCGTGGCAGAGCATGTTTTTGGGACGAGATGTGTGTCCTGCTCACACCCTGGCTACTGGTGAGGCAGCAGCTGCCTGCCCTCCTCCCCAGCTGTGGTCTTGCAGGATCTGAGTCGGCCATTCCTGGCTGTAGGAGCAGCCCACATGCCATACAGGGCATTGCACAGGTCTAGTTATCAGCTTGGAAAATTATTATCCCAACATCAAAGGGAAGCAGACCATGGTGAGAAGGTGGACTTCCAGAAAGGTGCTGGCAGCAGGATTGACCCGCCCTGCAGACTTTCCCCGCAGCAGGAACCTCTCAGCAAATTGCAAATTGGGTCAGGTCCTGCCTTCAGATGTCAAAAGTTTCTCACAAGCTGTTAACCAACTTTGTATTCTGACTTTAAAATGTTTCGTTTCCTCTATCTTTGTAAGAGTCGCTTTTGCAAAATTAAGTGACAGAGCAAGGAACTGTGGGATCTTTTATTCAGTATCTTTTCATTTTACCGAATAAGTGAAGGCGGTGGTGAGTTCACAATGCACTAACTCATGCTACCTGCTGGCTTGGTGGCAGTGGCATGAACTGGGGCACAAGTGACTCTTGCTGAAGAGCCCATCTTGATCCAGGCTGGCTTTGTTTGGGAGAGGTTAAGTGCACTCCAGCACTGATAACCATAATGTGAGAGGCTCTCAGGAGGCAGCAGCCTGCATGGGAGGGAGGGGAGACACACAGGAGAGAACAGCCAGCCCTCCTTAAAACTGGGTGACGGAGAGATGATCATCTCCGCTTGGCAAGCAATTGCTCTTATTTGTGTCTCTTGTTGTGCTTAAGGGACAGCCTATTTCCTTCAGTCAGGAGGTCAAAATTGTGCTCTGGTTGTAGGGAGCTTCAGAGCAAAGCATCCCACCGGTGCAGGAATCTCTCCTCAATTCCTGGTGTGCACCGAACCCATGCCTAGGCAGCACCTCTGCATCATTTATACTTTAGTTCCCTTAAGAGTAAATATATGTTTTCCTCTCAGCATTTTAAACAACTAGAGAGGCAGCACTACTCTACCAGCAGCACTGAGGGCTATGTGCCTTTGATTCCTGCTTCAGTGTCCAAGCCCCTGGTCTCAGTTTCAGTGAGGAAAGGCCATCCCATCCAGCACACCAGTGTCAGAAGAGCTGAAGCTCATTGTTTAAGAGAGCCTATTAACAGAAAACTCAGATGTTTAGTCTTCTCTTCCCTGAGGTTTTTAAAAAAATGTTTTCCAAATATTGTTGCATGCCATAAGGTCTTTCCCCCACTGCCAGTCGCTTCTGCAGTGCTTGGATGGGAGTCATGAATTCACTGGCAGGCTGTGCAGCAAACCGCCGCCTTGGCTCCTGCCACCCATACACCGGCCCCTATTAGGAGGGAAATGGCAAGTGCTTTATCTGCTGCCCGTATGGCAGCCCTTATGGGGCAGACATCGGGGGAAAGGGACACCTGCCAGGGGGTTGGCCCCTCTGGCTGGCATCACTCTGCCCCCTGATGCCTCCTTCCCTTCAGAAGCCTGCCTCTGTTGAGACTCCACTCCCCCAGCATCTCCCTGCTGTCATTCCTTGTCTTTGACACAAAAATAGGGGCTGTAGGGTAAATCTCATCACAAGCATGACCTCCTGGGATGCTGATCCCCTTTGAGTTTCCTCATCTGCAGAACATCACTGTTGACCTGCCATCAGCGTGGTCCCTCAGTAACCCCATTATTCCAGCTTGTTTTCCTTGGAAAGGCCGTGGCTCCTGCAGTTGCTGACAAAGTTTCTTTGTAAGCGTCCCACAGGCTGTTGGTGCCTACTTGCCCGGCCAGCAAGGAGGGCTATCACTAATGTGTGTCATTCATCAAAGCAAAATTACATGTGTCCCAAAAAAAGGGACATCATGCAGACAAATTACAGCATGCAGCAAATTGCTTACTTGCAGAGAAAAAAAAAATAAAACCCACTGTTTTCCTCCCCTCCCAGAAGTAGGTGTTTAATTCAACATATTAACACTGAGAAATATAATTATAGCTGCAGGACGAGGGAAACCCAATTGCAACACAGCCCTTGCCCCAGCCAGTGGGTGTGGTGTGGCCACACTGTGCCACATCCCAGGAGGGCCAGCCCACAGCCTGTGCTGCACTGGCCAGGCAAGCCCCCCATGCTGCACCAGGGACCCGGCATGGGGAGCAGCCCTAAGGCCACTCTGCAGTGCTCCAAAGTACCCAGGGCCACAGAGGTGAGGAGATGGCTGTGCAGAGTTAGAGATTTAGATGAAGTTTTTAACCACCTTCATGGATTGAGGGACACTTCCTTGCTCTCTGGCTGCAGCTGTGCTACTCTGGTGTGAGCTGGGACTGAGGCTGAAGAGAAGGGCTGGCTGTGTTGGTGAGCAGCTGGTGCTAGGGAAGAGGGGCTGGAGGGAGAACCCCTCAGGCAGGTGTCAGACACGTGCTGTGGGAGCCAGCAGCCCTCTCAGAACCCCAGGGCAGGGCAGAAGCCTGGTGCATCCTTGGTGTGGTACCTGGCACAGCTCCTCTGTCCCAAGGGAAGGGTAAAAGAGACCTGGTCCCAGCCACCCTTGGTTCCTACCTGGCTGTTCTGCCAAGAGCACCCGGCCAGGGTCTGCTGACCTGTTTTTGTCTTTCAGATTGCAAAAGCCCCTCTTACATAGTTGTTTTTTATTAATCACGGTCCTCTCATCTACTTGTTTATGTTCTTCACTATTCACAAATCTGATCTGACATCTGAGTAACAGATTTCAGAAATTAACCTTCCTCCAATGTTTCTGTTTCAAGGTATCTCTATTTATTTACACTCCTGTTGAATGCCTTTCAATAGGAGTGATTTTTACTTTTGGCAAGCAGAGGAGCCTATTGTTTTCCATGGAAAACAGTTTTGCCAATGGGGCAGAACCTAAATGGGTAATTGTGGGTCAGAATGTGGGTCAGCTCCTTACTGGAGCTCAGCAGCACTGCATTGTAAGGCACCCCAGAGGGCTGGGCTGCAGTGCACCCCTGTCACAGCCTGAGCATCCCAAATACCTGCCAGGAAGAGGGAGCTGATGACAGATGCCTCTGTTCCAGCCGGAGCCAGGTAGGAGGGCTGCCCTCTGCAGTGTTGGAGCTCCCCAGCAAAGCTGCAGCCTGGCAATTCAGTTTGGTGTGCCACAGCGACCTGTGTGCTCCTCCATCAAACAGAGAACAGCTGCCTCCAGGAGTAGGGCTTCTGTATTTCTCAAGCAACAGTTAACCTGGCAATGACATTATTTTCTTATTTGTGGAGGATGGTGTGTGCATTATTACTGAGGTGCCTCGGAAATAATGCTCTCTGGCTCACTCCACGTTCAAGAGCTACTATATTTTATGAAGCATCACGCAAAAGGCAAGAGAAGCTTCTCCTGTTGAAGCTGCAGTAGACCTTGCAAAGGAAAATAAAACAAACCACAATTCTTTCTCAGAATAAAAAAAAAAAAAAACAAAGAGAGGGAGAAAAGCAAGGGCACACTGCACTAAGAATTAAAGGTAATTTTGGAGTGGCCCCAAAACAATTACCCCCGTTTTTCCTGGTGATGGTGGCACTGCAGGTAGGAGGGGAATGAGGGAGTGAGAGCTGATGGGCAGCATCCCACAGAGGCACTAATCCCCACATCCATGCTGGCAGAGACAGTGACTTCATACACTTCAAAGGGATGTGTGGCATGAGAGGGTAGTTACTTGCCTGTTTTTTTAAGCATCCTTCTTGGGACCAGACTGTTTCTGTATTTTAGCCATTTACCTTGACACAAATGTGGTATTGGCCCCATGAAATTTGCTGGGGTGGACAGAGTGGAATGTGGTACTGGAACAGCTGGATGGCCAAAGTTAGGGTGCTGGCTGGAAGGAAGTGCGATGGTCATGCATTTAGGAACTCATAATTACTGCTGTTGTTAGCTAGAAGCACCTTGGTCAGGAGGTATATAAGGGCTGAAAGACCCAGCTGTATTAATCAAGCTTTGGATGAACCACGAGCCTCAGCTGGAAGGTGGCTATGGAAAGGGAAAAAGCAGTGATGGGGTGTATTGGTGCAGGCAGCCCCAGCAGAAGCAGCACTAAGCAGCACCATTCAGTTTGATGTCAAGGTGGCAGATAACCACTCACCTTCCTGGTGACATAGTCAGTGGCTCTCACCACTGCAAATGAGCCTGACCCCAGAGCAACCTCACAGCCCTTCCTCACCCTTGGCTGCTCTCACCACCACACCACATTTGAGTCAAAAGGCAGAGGGGAGTAAAAGCCACAACCTGCAATCACCAACCTGAAATAGCTCAGAGGGACCAGTTCCTGACCTCTCAGGCTCCCTGCGAGTGCTTCTCGCCTGCTGCAGCGTGGGTGGAAGCCGATGCCGACAACCCTGTGGGCCACCTGCACTCTGGGTGCCCCGAGCCACTGTGTCATCAGTGAGGTGGTGGAGAGCGGTGCACCCAAAATGCCCCCTGTGACAGGGTGATTAGGGAATTGCTGGCCAAGCCTGTATGTCCTCAAAGACCAGGTCAGCATTTGCATGGCTGCCCTGCGGTTACAAACCCAGCCCGTGACCTTCCTGCCATCTGTTGTCCGGCCTCACAGTAATGGAGGGGTTTCTATTCTTGCTGAACTGAGTCCACTGGCTGTTACCCATCCTGTAAACAAAACCAGCCCTCTGGAAGTCAGCAGACATCAAGGATGTAATTTAGTTTCTTAACAGCCTTGCTGAGGCTATTTTGGTATGCATGCTGTGATGGTGGCACGGCGCTCCCTACTGCCTTGGTCAGTGATTGGGGTGAGGAACAGTGGGATGAGAGCCTGGCAGGACACGCTGATGGTCAGCTGCAGGAGGGCTGTTGCATTAGTCTTGCTTTGTAACAATTATCTTGCTCCGATGATCTCCTTACCTTCTTTCGCAGTTGCCATAAGGTTATCGTACCAAGCAGAAGCATATTGGTTTTTCGTGTCCCTCTGAAAAGCAAAGGAGTGCCCAGTTTTCCTGGGCTCAGCCAGGTTTCCCCACCAGCAGTGTCCTGTTGGTGGTTTTACTCCAGCCCAAACCCTCAACTTTTTTCTACGCTGGCTGTACTTTGCCATGGTGTTGCTACGTGGCATACTCATAGTCTCAGTGATAATGCACCATAAATCACTATTTATGAACACCCCAAAGAGTGCACTTTAAGTCATTCGCATTAGTTTGGTTTTGGTCTGCAGATCAAAGTGTGACTGTCAGAGCAGTGGGGCAGAAGGACGTAATCAGGAATATATCCCTTTTGAGTACTCTTTAAGAGCAGCCAGGCAGCTGTAAAGGGAATCTTTACTCTTCATAAAATATTAGAGGCAAAAATTAATATCTTGTCTGGATTTTGTATCTCAGTTGCTCTCTTTCCTTTCAGTGCCCATGAACTGTGCAGCTTATTCACCTGCAGCTGCCAGGATTTTGTCAGTTAAGGCACACTTCAGGAAAATGTCCATTGCCATAAATCCAATGGCTCTGGCAGAAGTCTCACACAACCAGCTGAAATGCCATCACCTGCATCCCAAGGCTGCCATGGTGCTGCTCTTGGTCCCAGTGTGTCACATGACCCTTGCCAAGCCCTGGCAAGGAGGCAGGACCTGGGCTTTGGACAAGCAGTGTGCCCCTCTTCTCTTTTTCCCTCATGCTGAGACCCAGTTTGCCAGCACCCACCTGGCAGCACACTCCAGCACCCAAATCTGAGTCCCCTGAGGGGAGCATGGACAGCCTGCACAAGCTCAAAAGGTGACAATTTGCTGTCCTATCTGCCTGTGCCCTGCTATTAGTTCTGCTTTTGAACCCTTCTGCTTGCAGCACAGCATTGCTGTAAATGTTTGTCCACTGAGTCCTTTCCCCGTTCCCTCCTTCAGCCCTGCATTTTCAGGGACAACTGTCACAATATGACATTTGAGGGCAGGAACGTGGCAAGTGCCCCTCTACAGCAACTCCAATCTTGCCAGCAGCCAGGGACACCAAAACCATGTATTTAAACTTTAGCCCTCTGAAACATTTGTTCATTAGGACCTAAGCCCTTTTCCTCAGTGCTTCAACTCTCCATACGCGTGCAAACTCATTCAAAACCTAAATTCTCTCTCTGAATTAAATTGTCAGCCTCCCACTCAGGCAGATGCATTAGCACTGACTGTGTAACATCAGCTCAGCTCTCTGTATAACATATGAATAAGCCTTTAAAATTGTATATTCTGCCCTGCAGCATTTATCTCATATCTTGATCCTGATTTTTCCCTGCTAAAACTCTTATTGGTCCCTTCAAGTGCATTGATGGTTTATGCGCTTCTAATTTAGGGTTCATTTGGGACTTGCCAGTTCTGTGATCATTCTGTATCAGTTTGTTCACTTAGTAATGTATTCTCAAGCCACAGATTATAATGAATTTTTGAATCTGGTAAAGATAGTGACAAAAGATTTTCTTCACATTTCATAATATGAAGATGTAGAAGTTTATACTTCTGAAGGAGATATTAATCACCATTTTAATTCTCCTTTTGAAAGAAGAAAAATTATATTTAGAAGCAAAGGGAGGCTTCAAGGGTAATTTTGAGGGTAGGGTATGGTAAGACACTTTAATTAATTAAAATAAAAAATTATAATGGCTAGAAAAATTTGTGTTGATACAATACTCCGAAATTAGTGGAGGTTTGGTGCCTGCCACAGAGCAGTAGGTTGAAACATGGTGATTAAGAATAATGCATTATACTTTCAGTAAATCGTCTAATACATTGCATTCATGACATTTCTCATGACCAGTTTCAGTTCCTAGCAAACCTTAAAGGCCAAGAAATAGCATCTTGGAAGCCAGGAGAGGAGGAGAACTCTCTTGAGCCATGGCAGAGCCCTGGTCATGAGGCTGTGGTAGGCAGTGCTGCTCTCTGGGAGTCACTGGGAGCTGCCAGTCTCCATCTCTGGCAGATCCTGCTAGATTATAATAGATGGCAAACCTCCATCGACTTTGAGCGAGGAAAATATCCCATCTTTTCATGTGCAGTGTGAGTAATAATTAAAAGAAACATATGGGTTTTCAGCTGATGTACAACCACATAAGGATTATCAGTGATATTTTTCCCCCATCCATGTCCTTGCCCCATGGATCGATCTGCTTATCCAAAGGCATCAAAACTCAGCTAAAAAAAAAAAGGCGCCATGCTCCTATTGTGTGCTTCCAACTGCAGCGCTACCTTTTTCTTTCCTCTGAAAGAAAATGCAGACCGCCCTGCAATTAGCAGCAAAACCATGAATACTTTCTTCGTTAACCACAAATGGTTCTTTTCGCGACGAGCGGGCTCACATATGTTCTAAATATGTTCAGTTTCATTAGGCGGCGAAGCGCTGTGGATCTGCTATTTTATTCAGGAAGGCAAACAAGAGCTGCATATGTGCAACATAAGTTGAGGAGAATGGGAAAAACTCAAGGCACTTGCAGAGTGCCTGAGATGCTCGGACGTGATGATTTAATGTGGGATTGCACCCAGCTTGTTTCCGTCAGCCTTGTCACTAGCAGAGATCAGCGTGATCCAACCGGTGATGCTCCGGCTGGTGATAATCCGACCGGTGGTGCTCCTGCCCTTTGCCAGCCTGAAAGCCCTTCAGAAAAGTGGACCTGGGGGCTGCAGGTGGCCAGTGTGTGGGGATCTGTCTCTGCTGCCCAGCAGCAGTCCTCCAGGCTGAGGGGCCAACAGCTGCTCCCCAAAAATCCTTTCTGAATGACAGGTAACAAAGCTGGCTGCAGCGGGATGTGCCACTGATTCCTGATGCCTGCAGGGTGTGAGGGGTGAATTCATCCCAAGTCCAAGCCCCCACGCTGAGGGGCAGCTGGACCTCAGGGTGCCACAGCAGTCTGGAAGCTGAGAGAGATGGCTGGGGGCTCCCCCAGATTTTCTCCTATTGGAGAAAAATCTCTCAAATTTTTCAATTTGTAGTCATTAGGGATTTTTTGCTTATTGCTTTGTTTCTCTAGTTAACTGGTCAAAATGTTCCAAGAATTGAAAATGCAATTTTTTTCATAACTCGTAAGCACATTCACTTTTCCTTATTTTTTTTCAAGCCATTTTGGACATGGGAAGAGAAGCAGCAGACCTCAGTGTCCCTTTTCTGTCTCTCCCAGGAAAGCATGACAGACCAGTTCTAATCCATGTAGCAAGTTTATACAGCGTAGCAAATGAAGATTTGTGTAAATCACATTTTTTATGTAAACACATACAGTGTTAAAAATATTCACACCCTTGAGTGTTTCCCATCACGTGTGCGCTAATGAGGAGATTATGAAATATGTTTTCTGTGCTTTACATTTGGTCCCTCTGATCCACTCTGTCCCACCAGAAGGGACCCCAGGGAGGGTGACCCTGCCTGAGGGCAGGGAAATGCTGCAAGAAGTCGTAAGAATGTGCACTGTGTCCTTGATCCCTCACAAGAGCTGGAGCTGCCGCGTTACTGATGCAGTGTCGTGGGACTTCGCATTCATCAAAGAGAGAGTTGTCTCCTATGGAATTGTGACCTGTTGGAGGCACCTGGGGGGACTGCAGAAGGTGATGCTGACTGTATGTCCACCCATGCCTTCAGCCTTGCAGTGCCCTCACTTAAATTGCATGCACGGAGTGATATTCCTCAGATATAAAGGCAGCAAAACATAAACAAAGAAGAATAGCTCTCAGAGGGCCCCAGTAACGGAGCTGTAAGAAATTAATCTGTTACTATTTGCTGATGGTGTAGAGATATGTTTTAAATGCTTGACTTGTGGCAGAGAAGCTGTTGTAAAGCACCAAATCAAATAAACAAGTGAGAGCTGCTATTGTAGGAACAACCAGCAATCGATAAGTATCCCAATGTCTGCCGTGACTCTATTCATTTTTCTTTCCCCTAAACCCAGGAATTCTATTAATAATGTCTTAGGCTGTGCATGGACTGCTCTGTAATCTTTGTGCAGTGCTGCTGAGCAATTTTTACCTCAGCATACCCCGTGCCTGCTGCCAGGAGCTCAGGAAGCATGGAGTTAAATAAGTTTGCCTTTTCCTCCATCGGAACAATTGGAATCAGCAGTTTGCATTATTTTAAAAATGAATGCTTGGAATCAGCAATTTTCTTTTTCCCTTTTTTTTTTTTTTTTTTAAGATCTTGAGGGTTTTTTTTTTTTTATTTAAAGTGGAAAACTACATTAAGTGCAAGGCACTCAACAAAGAAACAGTCATAAAGCCTAAGTATTCTTAGAGTTATAAAATATGTCCGTGGTGGCAATTCTACTGCCAACAATGAAGTTTTAAGCATTAATATGCCTTCATTGCAGTTTTAATGCCTTAATATTGACTCTATAGCTCTTTTGGGTAATTTTGCTTTCTCTGGTACTTGAAAGGTGATGATGTCAGCGTTCTTCATACTGATTCATATGCAGGTTGATGAAGCTGAGTTATTTATTGAGTTCCATTATATTTTCTATAAACATTAGTTCTCAATAAACAGAGACATTTAGCCGAGGGTTTATTTATTAAATAGGTACTGTACAGATGGTTTTGCCACACATGATGTGCTGCAGAGGATATTACTCAGGAATAATCAGCTGTGTTATAGCTTGGCTAAATTAATAAGATGATAATGATGAAATTGATGCTTTTGAGCTAGGCTTGGTAAATGGTTTTTGCATAAACAAACTGATAAATTTGAGAAGCAATTACTTGCTTGTCAAAGATAAAAACACAACAGGGCCCATTTATAGTTAGGTCCTATTTATTTTTAAAGATTGTACCAGATTTTATGTTTAATACGCTGCAATTAAAAAATAATACTTAAATGAAGAATAATAAAAACCTAACTTTCTGAGCTCTCCTTCAAATTTGAAGATGCAGCATTGCTTGGTTAGACATCAAGTAAACTTTTTTCAAGGCTTTCACTACATCTAGAAAAAATATAATTGTTTTATGAAAGATGCTGTCTGGAGTTGTGCAATGCAGACTCTGGCAGCGCTTTTGGTAGCAGTGTTTGCTCTAAAATTAAGCTGGATTTCAGCTAGAGAAACACAGTCTCCAATTCCCTGTTTAATGTGGGAATTAAACAGTGCAGTGATCACGCAAGCAAACAGAACACGCATGTACTCCCCACGCACCCCACCTCCAGGTACTTGCCAATAAAATAATAAAATGGGTGTGGAGAGATGTATGTGTGTACCTATATATGCACAACAAAGAAGATATCACTTGACTTGTCTGGTAGGAAGTCTGTGTGTTATGTGATTTTGCACACCAGCCAGAGTAGCTTATTTCTGTTTATTTAGAAAAAACAAAGGGATGGGTGATGTGCAGCCCTTCAGGTGGCCCTGCTGGAGGGAAGCTCCTGAGCTTCTGACACTGTGTTCTCAGGAGGTAGCAGCCTCTACAGTGACCAGGGTTGGTGGTTTCCTTCTGAGGCTTTGAAGGCACCTTATGAACATGAATTTGAGTTCTGTAATATTCCTGAGAAAGATGTTATCACCCAGCTTTTCGCCACCTCTGTGGTGGGGACAGGCAGCTCCTGTGTGTGCTGGTGGGACAACAACGCTCCTAACAAGTTCCTTCCCCTTCCCATGCACTGAAGGAAAAGTTCAGGCCTTCAGTTATTTCCTTCTTTCCTTGAGAATTTCTGTGTGCCCATGTCTTCTCCATATAAATGCTGCTGTGGGACTGTTCTAAGTGATTATACCTGAGAAGAGGATGCCCAAACATAGCTGCACAGGCATGTCCTAACTTAGGAGTCTCCACTACATGCTTTCTGACACAAAAGGCTTTTACTTGTAGTCCTAAAAGGACTTTTACCTAAGTAATTTGTTCTGTAAGGACCTAAAGTCAATAGCAATGTGTGGGAGGAATCCAGCCCTGCAGCAGCACGCAGCAGCACAGGCAGGAGGTCCTGCTTGCCCAGGGGGACTTTCCACCTGGAACTGGCATGGTAGTGTTGGGAGATTTTGCAAAGGGAAGGAGAAAGGAGCCCTTCCCCTTGCTATTTAAAGTGTTCTACCATGAGCAAAAATGGATTTCTAAAAATCCTTCTTTGCTGTAACCTCTTTGTTTTAGGAAATGTGGTCCTGAAGTATTAGTGCAAAGTATTCTATGACTTGATGTTAGCAAGTACTTCATGTGCTTGTCTTGTACCTGTTCATAAAGGATTTAAGCTCTTATGCCAACCTGAAACTCTCAGCAAGGATGAGCAAGAGAATAATTCTCTCAGAATGTAGCCAACAATGACTACATAAAAGAAAATTCATAGCATGTCACAACTTAGGCTATATCTGCAAATTAGTCCACAACTAGACACAGTTTTTGCTGTTGGTTCAGGTTGACTATCTGAATTATAGGTATTCACTGTAACCAAATAAACAAGATCATTGGTGTAGCCTTTAAAAATCTGAAATGAAGTTGTCTGTGGTACTTGTGTAAAAGGTATGAAGCTCACAGGGGTCTTTTCCCTGCCGTGTGGGTCTGGGTGCTGCCTGCCAGGGTGCTGGGAGCAGCATGGCTCCTGCTGCAAAACCCAAACCAAGCTGGCTGCCACCACCTTGGCTCTGCTCAGCTCCCACCACCCCAGAGGGAGATGAGCCCCTGGAATGCTGCAAGGGGAGTGGGTGTACCCCAAGTGGGAGGAAAGGAGAAGCTGTCGCTTCCCAGTAAATGTTCCCATGTGTCTGGACCCAGAGCTGCCGTGCTTTTACAGTCCTCCCAGGCTGTGCTGGTAGGAAACTAAGGCGTATATTTGCATTCACAAAAATATTATTTATATCATTATAACTATTTATAGGCTTTCACAAATATTTTTAAAGTTTGCTTGTTGCTCCACAAGGACATTTGAAATGGTGTGACTTTGTGAAAATAAAAAAATATGGTGCAGATGAACCTGCTCAGCTGAGATGGGTTTGCAGGGGACAGGGACATCCCTGCACCTCTCCTCCAGGAACAAATTTAGCCCAGACATCAGTGTCAACTGACATCCTTGCTGCTGAACTGAAGCGTTTTTAGCAAGGAGGTGTTGAGTAGGGAAGGATGAAGCCATTTCCATGCTGTGGTGCCACATTTACCCGGGCTCAGGGTCAATGTGAAATGGAGCTGATGGATGGCATGGGTTCACGTAAAAGTAGGTCTTGGCAAAAGGTTTGGATGAGAACTTCCTTGGGAAAAAAGGAGAGTGTATTCTTTTGGGTATTGCCAAGGTTCTTGGGGAGGAAAAAAAATTAGACAAGTCAATGTCACTTCAGTGCTTTCAAAATGAAATTACTTTTTATATATTGCTGGAAATTTCACGTTTAAAAAAAGTTAATGTTTGTTTGTTTGTTTTGGTTTGGGGGCTTTTTTAAAAGTACCATGTTCAAAGAAAATATTTAATTCAAGTAAAATAGTGAGGATTTTCTGTCAGTGAAGATCTTCTCTTCCTGTACAGCTTTATGATACCCAAATATATTACTGGTCAACGAAAACTGAGACAGAATTTTCCCAAAATACTGTTGAAGTTTTTTCCTGCTTTAGACAAGGTCAGTGCTCAACTTTGGGTTCCGTAGGAGAGTCAGCTCTGATCTCCTGTCGCCAAAAAAAAAAAAAAAAAAAAAAAAAAACTTTGAAAAAAGAAAAAACGGGATCTGCAGACGCNCTGAATAGAGAGAAAGCTGGATCTGCAGCTGCACAGGACACTGAGGGCTGCTGGCCCCGGGCAAGTTGTGTGGAGCCTGCAGAGCTCTTGCCTGGCCTCTGCCCGTGGGGACACGGCGGCTGAGCAGCATTTGCTGGCGCGCTTGTCCCCGCGCACGGAGCAGCCGAGCGCCGCTCGCTGCAACTCTTGCGCCCGCCTTGGAACCAACCCTGCCTACGGCGGCGCTTCCAAACAGAATCATTCATTATTAATTAGGTCACAATAAAAAAAATCCTACGGGTGCATTCGTGACACTAAATGAGCCGATCACAAATAATGCGATTGTAATGAATTCCGAAGGAATAAATAATGACTGAGCCATTAGCATAAAGTGCCAGTCGCAGCTCTGCGCTGCCCGCCTGCCCGCCTGGCACCGCTTCCAAACCCACCCAGCCGGCCGCCGGCCCAGGCGTGGGGGCTCCTGCCACAGGCTGGCAGGGGGGGGGCG